>JAQGCC010001149.1:0-26128 GCA_034698905.1 Xestoiulus laeticollis | reverse complement strand
AACTGTTCGCACGATGGAGTTTGCAATCGTGACAGAAAAGTCGCGGCTTTATTGGCTCCGTGAGAACGGGGCTTTAAGGTAAATCAGTTGACGGGGCATTAAGGGAGGCGTGCCCAATCCCTCTAATGTCTTTGATTGGCATAACGACTTTTCCGGCGCATAACTTATTGACGCGCATGCGTCCTAGTCTGTTTATCGTTCTCGTAGAAATTAATGGTAACCTGTTCATTCCCATTTGCAGCTCAAGGACGAAATTGTTGTTACAAGTTCACGAAGCAAGGACTCTCAGACTGAATTCCGACCTCCGTACATCATTGCACTTCACTAGACTCGAACGACGATACCCGCTGAAACTACTGCCATCCATCCCGCAACGGCCCACAACGACCATGCTCCGACAATTTCCGGCGCCGCACCCGAAGTCTTTGATCCCTCAGCCGCCGTCGTAAATTTTTCGTCCCACCTGCTGGAGGGCGTCGTCTGGTTGCATCCGTCCTCGAGATCGTACACACGGACATAGTCGATGACAAAGCGCTGAGTGAAATTAGCTTCTCCGGCGGGCTGCCCTCCAAAGTGCCCGCCCACTGCCAGGTTGAGTAGCATATAGAAGTTATGGTCGAACACCCAGCGTCTGCCGGTCGTGTTGCGCTCCGTGCCGTAGGTGATGCCATCCACCGACCACACTAGCGAATCGTGCTTCCAATCCACGGCCACGACGTGGAAGTCGTCGGCGAACGTGCCGTTGGCCAACTGGTGAGTATTAGCCAGCGCGTGTTCTCCAGAGTAGCCGGGTCCATGCGCGGCGCCGCTGATGGTGTTCGGGCTGCTGCCGCGCGCTTCCATTACGTCGATCTCGCCACACGTAGGCCAGCCCACCTGACCGACGTCGGTGCCTAGCATCCAGAAGGCTGGCCAGGTACCCACGCCGACAGTGGTGCGTAGGCGAGCCTCGAAGCGCCCATAGCGGCCCGAGAAACGGCTGATGAGGCGCGCTGAAGTGTAGCGGCAAGGGCCATAGTAGCAGCGGTAGCGCAAAGCACCAGCCGCTCGCGCTGTAATCTCAAGGTGGCCGGCACCGTTCAAAAATGCGGAGTCGCGGGTGTAGTACTGCAGCTCCTGGTTACCCCAACCCGGAATGCTTTGGTTGGTGCCGTCGCCTACTTCCAGTGTCCATTTGGCCTCGGATGGAGGGGTGCCAATTGGACCTGCGAATTCGTCCGACCACAGAAGGCCACCGCAGGCACCCGAAGCAAACCCGACGACAGCGGCCAGGAAGGCAGCGATGGCTTGAGGGTGTACGCGTGGCATGGCAATGTGGCAACTTTTAGACTGAAGAGGAGCTCGTATGAATCAGTTGCTTTTAAGAATTGTTGTTGATAGAGACATCCGTGGGACCGTCCTTCCTGTTTTTCAACTGAGCAGTTTCCTCTCGCCTGAAAAGGTTTCTCAGTTAATTAGCATGCATGAAATTTTTATTAAATATGTAACCCATGCAGTCATACATAAATCTCTCTGAAAATCAAGCTTTGGAATAATTATTGAAAGTAGTATTCAAGCATCCTTGTCTTCCGAGACTTATAATAAGCCAGGGTACCCAAAAAGATGGTCGAGCGTGTGGTGACATGCATGCATGGCGGCTTTGCGGCGTATAGTATGTTACATTATAGGTATGCATATACGCATATTAATGAGATGAAAACATTTGCATGTATGCTGTAGCTGCTCAACTCAACCCCGTGCAACGTGCTATATACGCAGCAAAGTCACATGCATGCATACACCACACGATAGCCATCTTGGTAGGCGCGTTAATTAATTGCTTAATGGGTTCGTGAATGGGATAGATGATTCAAGTTAGGTTAATATTTTTAATAATACCATACTATATTATATGCCCTACACAGGGGTTGATACAGGTAGGGAATCAAATTGGATTGGACCTTCATTTACCCTGTTAGAATTTGCGATCGCGGACTTCATGCGCATACATTGTTTGGAAACATTGGCCCAGCGACTAACTCAGTATTTTTCAAACGTTAGGCCGTAGTGGCATTTGTTTGATGACTTTAGGGCAATAAAAATCGTCATTCATTAATTATTCTGAAATCTGTCGTCTACATGCATTAATTTGCATACAGTACATGCAGTATGTTCTATACATGTATGTAAACTACATACATGTACATGTAGAATATGGATTGCAATTACACTGTAGCTATATTACTATATTAATAAATTTTCATAAAATCATTGCATAACGGTTTTATACTTCAAGCCAAGATAATGGGGTTGTGGAGTAGAAAATCAATTAGGTTGTCACAATAAATCAATTAGACCCTCGATACAACATTAAACTTCGACCATTAATTGTAATCAATATTCTATTTGGATGCATGAGATAAGGGCCTTTGCCAAACTTTTAGAACACAACACACTACATGTACTGTATACAAATTAATCCATGTATAGACGACAGATTTCAGAACAATGAATGACGATTTTTATAGCCTTAAAAGTCATTCAACAAATGTCACCATATATTGAAGGAGGAATTTCGATTACTTTTTCAGGGAAATTTAATCCCCTCTGCAGACTTGTGGATTTTCAACAACCCCCATCCACGTCCACATAAACTGATATTTTTTCATCATTTTTTGCCTTTTTCTGCTCTAAAAATGACAACTTTTTTCGTCATTTAATGGTCATTTTTAGTGGTCAAATGACCATAATATGACGAAAAAAGTTGTCATTTTGGACCCCTCCTCCCCTAGTAATCCACTATAGGTTTATAGACAATCCCTTCTGACATATTGCAGAATAATGAATGACGATTTGTATAGCCCTAAAGTCATCAAAGAAATGCCATTGTGGTAGGAGGAATTTTGATTAAGAGGGTTCCATACCAGAATAAGCCTTTTTTTTCGAAATTATTTTTTTATTTAATTTTGGAAAGTGTTAGCACAAACGAAATGTAGTAGGACCTAGCATAAATATTCTATTATCTGTTTAATTTTTTTGTTTAAATATATGTATATTACGCTTCCTGGAAATATGTCTGTAAAATTTTTAATTGAAGAGGGTCTGGTAAACTTTACGGACATATTTCCATGAAATGTAATATACATATATTTAAACAAAAAATAGAATATTTATACTAGGTCCTACTACATTTCGTTTGTTCCTAACACTTTCCAAAATTAAATAAAAAAATTTCGAAAAAAAGCATCTTCTGTCATACCACATTAGGTCCACCTTAAAGGTGACTCTATTGTTCGTTGGGTTAAGGTTGGCAAACCCGGTAGGGCAACTACGTTGTGCTATCCCGGCACCTAAGTTGAGAATCTTACCTCAAGGGTTTAGTACTGTGCCTTGGGATGGCGAGCTGCTGGACCATCTGGGTCCAATCTGTTGACCGCAACGGAGGGTAGGAAAATGGCGACCCTGAGTCTTATCTGGACAAAAGGCTATCTATCCAGTTCCCTGCCAGCCTTGGGTTTTCTATTTTGGGTCAGGTCCTCTTTGTGTATGCTGCCCTGCCCCAGTCGAAATTCTCCCATTTTTTATTGGTTCTCAACCAAGGCTCTCCATTTATAAAAGGAGAAGCCAAATCATTTTTCACTCACTTCATGCTAGACATTCGTTCATACCATGTTCTATGCTAGTTCTTTGTAACTTTTGAAGTCAATAAATAGTTGTATGTAATTCGTACATTTTGGTGTAGAAGTCTATTTCTTTCCCAGATTTAGACTAATTTCTACTCCCAGGCTTAATACACACCATTAAGCCAACTTGTGTGTTAAGAGCTACATTATCTACAAAATAGGACAACGTCAGCTCTGCTTAACATGGACATCACTGATTCCCATCAGGATGCCCCAAATGGAGTTAGGAGATCCGCCAGGATCCGAGAACTCCATGCAGAGCAATCAGGCCGAGACCGCTCCAACGGCCCCGGCAAACCCTGAGGTTATTCCAGCCCAGGTTGCTTTCCCCAAGGACCTGTTGCTGGGATGGTCATTGCCCCAGACACTCCTAAATACTAACCTTTGATGAACGTATTCCTGAAGGAAAGTTGAATTTCGTAACTTTACGGCTGGTAATCTATGAAAACCAAACGGAAAACGCTTAAAAAAAGGTCTGGATACGCCGACAGTCCTGTTTTTTGTTTCAGGACATGTATAAATAACTTAAAAACAACATACCAACCTTTGATTATCGTATTCCTGTAGGAAAGTTGAACTTCGAAATGTTTTGGCTGGTGTCCTATGTGAACCATACGGAAAAGTTGTTGTGGATTTATTTCACTGACATTTTGCAACATTTTGTTTCATTTTTGATGAGTAACAATGTTGCTCATCAATGAAATGTTATAAATTTATTTATTTTGTATGATTTTCCCTGTTTTTCACTGTGTATGCACCCTGTATGGTGCAATCACGTACTTCAAAAAAAGCTCGAGAGGCGTTTTTTTAAGTTAAAAATATATGCATTGTTGGGGCCGTTTCGACCGGGTCCCGTGGGCGGGGCCGCCCCCGGTAGCCATCTTCACAAAGCAAAGAGTCAAAAAATCGTAAGTCAGAGTCCAAATCCAACCGTTTATTCTTCAAAAACGAATTATATCACGTCTACGCTTCCCTAGCCGCACCAAGGGTAAAGGGAGAGGGCAACTGGGCTTTTCCTAGACTACAAGGGGCCTCGGCTTGAGGTCCCACCGTTCACACTGGCTAGCGATTCACGACTGCCTTGTTTTCGGGAATTTCTCCCGGTATATTCCACCCTCGGAATGTGTCCGCATTCCGACGTTTCATTATTCAAGGGCGACCCTGGGCGTCCTTGACACCCCCCTCCTTGTCCTTGGTACGGAATGGAAGAAGTAACAAGGAACACAACTCAAATTAAACAACAATACAAATTTGGGGGTACTACCGCTACCTCCTACAAGTATAAAAAAAAATAACAAAAATATCAACCGACAATATTGGCTTTACTCCTGTTGTCCTCTAAATTCCTTCAAGTCCTCTCTCAACCATCTTCTAAACATGGCCTTAGAACGACCACCTCTCTTGGAAGGATCCTTGCGGAATTTTAAATCATCGTAGGCCTTTTCAAACTCTAACTCACCGCAGTCGATCTTTAATTTCCACTTACGTTCGCGCAAATCTTTAGCAGCCACAGTAATCTCTTCTTTCTTCTTCTGAAGTTTAAGCTTTTTCTGCCGAATTTTAGAAAACTCGAATTCGGCATCTTCCTCGCGGTCGATAACCCGAAACTCGCGAGCATCCAACGCCGCTTCGCGTTCATCTAACTCGCGTTCGCGATCGTAGACGAGGTCTTCACGATCGTCGATTTCGGCCTCACGGTCATACAGGTCGCGTTCGCGAATATCCAAAAACCGTTCGCGATCACATAATTTATTTTCGCGAACATCCAAAAAGTCATGACGGAGAGAGACCGCTCGCCGGGCCGCTCTTCTTTCTTCGGCCCGCTGTACCGTCTTGTCCGACGGGGGAGGTTTTTCAGTTTAGGCAAACTTATCCGTGGTTTCCAGCGTATTTCCGCAGCAAGCGTCCCGAAGAACTGGAACACTTTGAACTCCAACATCATAAAACATGGTCCACTTCTTCTCAGATGAATTGGCCATGTTTAAACGTGAATTTTGAGAGCAGCAAGAAGCACGTGTTTTCCAAACAGCTGCCGGAGGAATGAGAGACAAAGGAGGGTACTCCTTGCCACTACGGGGCTCAGCATTAAGCGCAGTTATGAAGTTTAGTGCGCCACCAGCATGACGGGAACCTTGAATAAATTTTTTTAAATTTTCCACATGGGCCATCAATATTTCGGGCGTTCCACGCCGGGTGTTCCGAAATTCATAATTTAAAGGAGTCATGCACCGGACAATTTTATACGGTCCATGATAAGGGACCTTAAGTTTCCCTATTCCCGGCAACGCTGGGCCTTTGTTACGGACCAGGACCCAATCACCGGGTGAGAATGTAGGGGTAGAGCGGTTTTCATCAAACCGGACCTTCTGTATACGCTGAGCTGAAGCAAGGGCAGCTGAAGCCCGTTCTCGACGGTCAGCTACGGTCTCGGAAGCGGGCTGTAGATGAACTACCGGCCAAGAAAGTTGAGCAGTAGTATTGCCCGGAAAACCGTGCATAAGTTCAAAAGGTGTTGATTTTAACGACGATTGTGTAGCGAAATTATACGCGGCTGTAGCTACTTCCAAATGTCTTGGCCACAATCCTATTGGAAGGCCATCCACCAACGCGCCCTTAACCGACGTAAGAAGCGTTAGGATTACCCTTTCCACCAACCCATCTGCTTATTGGTGGTAGGGGGTCGAACAACGATGAGTTACTGCGAACCGCTGTGTAAAATCCTTAAACTCCCTACTTTTTTGAGGGGTTTCACTGTCAGACACGATAAATTTGGGAACTCCAAACCTTCTGAACAACGCCTCAAAAAATCCAATCAGGGCTTTAGCGTCCTGATGACGGCTCGCTTAATCAATCGCCACTATAGCATATTTTGCTCCACCGGTCACTCCTGGGAGGGGACCAGCGAAATCAACTCCCCACATCTCTGCTGGACCTTGTGGGACAATGGATTCCAACAATTCCCCGGGTTTTGTTCTTAGGATTTTTACCATTTGGCATCTTTTACAGCTGGCCACGTACTCTGCCACATCATTTTTCCAACCCGGCCAATAATAAGACTGTCGCACCAGCGACATCGTCTTGGACAATCCAAAATGTCCCGCCAATTCGTGGTCGTGACATTCTTGAAGTATCCGATTTCTAAATTGTTGAGGTATAACGACTAGTAGTTTCGTAGGTTGTCCGGGATTAGTAGTACAGGACGCCGTCCAATGACAAATATCCCGGTCTATCTGACAGGGTTCCCGACACACGGGTCCGCAAGCCCTGAACAGAAACATCAGCCGCCTGGGCGTCTCTAATCTCCGCTGCTGGAATGATAGACGCAATTATCTCCTCATCTTCCCAATCCACAACAGTGTCCTGCAGCGCCCTGCTCAGGCAATCAACATTATTGTGTAGGTTGCCCTTTTTGTGACGAATGACGTACCGAAACTCTTCCAGTCAAGCAATCCATCTGCATATCTGGGCTGAAGGGTTTTTCATGTTTTTGAGGAAGCAAAGCGCGTGGTGATCTGTGACAATCGAAAATTCCTTTCCTAGGAGATAATGGCGAAACTTTTCACAGCTCCAAACCACCGCTAGAGATTCCAATTCCGTAACAGTGTACCGAGTTTCAGCAGGTAAGAGTGTCCGGCTAGCATACGCAATTACTCTCATTGAATTTCCAACACCTTGGTGTAAAATGGCCCCTAAACCTTTATGCGAGGCATCCGTATGTAGAGAAAGTTGTTCGTTAGGGTTAAACATCGCCAGCACCGGAGGTGTTGTCAATGCTTTCTTTAGGTTTTCAAAGGAACGTTGACAATCCAGTGACCAGTCAAAATCTGTTTTCGGGCTGGTAAGCGCTACCAAAGGCCCCGCCAAGGTTGCGAATCCTTCCACAAAATGCCTATAGTACCCCGCTAAACCCAAGAAACTGCGGACATCCTTCCGCGATTTGGGCTGCGGGAACCAGACCACCGCTGACGTCTTATCCTCATCCACCGATACTCCGTCTCGTATCACGACATGGCCAAGATATTTGACCCTAGAAAAGCCAAAGAAACATTTCTTTGGATGCAGTCGCAAATTAGCCGATTCCAATACGCAAAAGATCTTTTCCAAGTTCTCAAGGAACAACTCAAACGTTTTTGCGAACACGATGACATCATCCAAATATACAAGACACGACTCCCACTTCAGTGCCAAGAGCAGTTGGTCGAGACCCCTCTGCATAGACGCTGGGGCGTTGCACAATCCAAAGGGCATCCTAGTGAATTGGAAATGTCCTCCTGGACAAGAAAAAGCCGTTTTCTCCTGATCCACGTCCAACATACCCACTTGCCAGTACCCTGACATCAAGTCAAGGGTGGCAAACCATTGACTGCCTTGCAATGCGTCCAACGCATCATCGATCCTAGGCAGAGGGTAGGAATCTAATTTCGTTTGCGAGTTTAGCTTCCTGTAATTCACGCAAAAACGATAAGCGCCATCTTTCTTCTGGACAATAACCACTGGGCTAGAGTAGGGACTGGTACTAGGAACCACGATTCCTCTTTCTCGCATATCCTTAAGTTCTGCATCAATTACTTGTCGCATGAGGGGAGAAGCTCTCCTTGCCGGCTGGTAAACCGGTTCAGCTCCCTGGGTGTCTATCGTATGTGGCATAACCGTACTCAGACCGAGTTCATGGGGAGACATCGCAAATACGTGACGATATCTTCGCAACAACCTCCGAATTTCGCCATCCTGACAGCGATTTAAATCCGGCGAGATATGTGTAGCCGACTCGATGTCGGACATTACCACCGAGTTATTTGGAGTCATCCGCGAATAGTGAGTCAAAGAACAGATTTCGGCGTCGCCCAGAGTGGACGCTTTAGCTATCACCTTCCCTGATTGCAGATGTACCAAACCCGCCGTAAAATTTGTCATCTCCAACTGGCAAAAGCGGCGGACATCAATTATAAAAAGACCATGTGCGGGACGCACATCCCATTCTTCGCGAATTGAGGGTTGAACAATACAAGTCTCTCCCGGGGGCGCATTTTTGGGTACAATACAGGCTACCCTGGAAACGACCAAGGGGGCAGTGTTACCGGAGTTGCTGTAGATAACAAAAACGAAATGAGGTTAACGGAATCTCCTTCCGTATCCTGTACCTGGGGTTGTTTGTCCTCGGACGGCCATGATCCCACGCATGGTAACAGCTTGGCCAATTCCCACGTAATAAATTTTTCTGGATTTTGTTGATAAAATATTATATGATCCAAGGGTGTTAACATTAATCCTGTCGCTTCCTGGAAATCCATTCCGATAAGCAAAAGGGGTACTGGCCGTTCTATTACCCTGAAAAGTACGTAGTAGTTCTATCTAAAATCTTGACGGTAGTCGTCACTAATCCCAAAACGGGAATATTGTCGCAGCGAGCTCCCATCAACCCTCGGTATGCCGGTGACACAGGTGTCATTGGTAATTCGAGGGCATCCACGTAACACTTATAGATGACGGAGCGCATAGCACCACTATCTATTGACGCAAGTACGTAGCAACCCGAGAGTTGTGCCCAAATTTCTACTATTCTCCCACTTTTTTGAGATTGAGAATTGTGGGATGTTATGTTCAGTGAAGCTTTTGGCGGTGCCTCTATTGCGAGTCTAGCAGGGGTCATCGGACGTTGATCTGAGATTGGTAAGGGGCAATATTTCCTAATATGTCCCAGTTTTCCACAGCCATAACACGATCTATCGGACGTGGTTGAGCTCACTGCTCGTGGCATCCAGGACCGACCGCGGCCTCGTCCGCGCGACGCAGAACGATTCCTTTTCTCGTCCTCGATGCAAGGTTCGATATCCAAGAGCTGGTTTTTACAAGCGTGCATAGAGCGAGGCATTGAGCCTGAGACAATCTTTCTATAGTTCAAACTTAGCCCCTTCACAACATGTCGGACCCTATCCTCCTCGGCCATTCGCGGGTCCACTTGAGCACACAACAATCTGACCGCAAGAAAGTAATCCAAAACTGACTCATCCGACTTCTGTTTTCTAGTTTCCAACTGTTTCTTTTTTTTTTTCTTGTAGCACGTTTATCGTGGAAAAAATCCAAGAATTCCATTCTCAAGTCCATCCAGCTCAGTGAGCGTAAATAGTCCTTTTCCGCCCTATACCAAGAGCGGGCGCTATCCGTCAAACGGGCCCGAAACTGAGCTGGTAATTGTCGGGGCGTATAACCTTCGCCTTCCACGGCTGATTCGAATTCATCCATGAATTCTAAAGCATCGCCATGACTATCAAATTCCGGAAATTTTAATTTAGATTTGGGCGGTTTAGGCCCTTCTTCAAGTTCCGTCTCCGCGAAAATCAACTTACTTAGTTGTTCAGTAATGCGTGATTTTTTCCTAATATCTGTAATTTTTTTTAACGAGTCCGTAAGGGTAACAACTTGATCATCGATTTCCTCGGGCTATAAAATGCGAATAGGGCTTTCCGAGGAAGACCTTGGTTCGTCCTCGACATCAAGGGCTTCCTCTGTTTCCTGTAGGGGTGTATAGGGCATCGTCGCACCTCCACCATGTTGGGGCCGTTTCGACCAGGTCCCGTGGGCGGGGCCGCCCCCGGTAGCCATCTTTACAAAGCAAAGAGTCAAAAAATCATAAGTCAGAGTCCAAATCCAACCGTTTACTCTTCAAAAACGAATTATATCACGTCTATGCTTCCCTAGCCGCACCAAGAGTAAAGGGAGAGGGCAACTGGGCTTTTCCTAGACTACAAGGGGCCTCGGCTTGAGGTCCCACCGTTCACACTGGCTAGCGATTCACGACTGCCTTGTTTTCGGGAATTTCTCCCGGTATATTCCACCCTCGGAATGCGTCCGCATTCCGACGTTTCATCATTCAAGGGCGACCCTGGGCGTCCTTGACAGCATAATTTAAATATGTTTATTACTATTATAAAATATAAATAAAGTGCTCTTTTTGAAACAACGATCGATTATTACACTGTGTATGCACCCTGTATTGCATGTGTATTCACGTGTGTCATAAAAACTTTCGAGCGGCGTTTTTTTAAGTAAAGAATATATGTATCATTAAAATGTTTATTTATTTGGATCTTTTCCACATTTTGACCACCACGAGAAATCGTTAACCATCACGCCGGCCTGCGGCGCTGCCTAACCCGCAGCCTAACCTAACCAATTTGTACCGAATTGTAGGTTTTGCAACCCAGGTTTTTCAAGGTTAGGCTGCGGGTTAGGCAGCGCCGCAGGCCGGCGTGATGGCTAACGATTTCTCGTGATGGTCAAAAGGTGGAAAAGATCCATTTGTTTTATATACATTCTTTTTTCAGTGTATACACATTATGTGTGAAAATTATAAATAAAGCGCTCTTTTTAAAATTACATTCGAACGCTATGTAGGCCTATACACGTGTTGCTGTTATTTTTACAGACTGCATGCATATGTCAGAATTCAAAATTCGGGCTTCATTTATATTCAATTTAATGTTTATTTATAAATTACAGTAATTTTTATATATGATTTTACTTACAAAAATGCAAGGACACATCAAGACTGATGACCAAGAATCAATTGAACAGACTATCGAGCAGACGATAGAAAATGTCGTCTGCTCGATCGTCTGCTCAAACATTAAAGCAGCCAAGCCGCGCCACCCAAAATGTAACTTAAAATGGTCATAAGACACAATTACAAAAAATTGTATATTTTCTTAAAACATGTGGACACTAAATAAATAAAATGTTTTAAGAGGGACATAAAGGGTTGCATACCCGAATAAGCCTTTTTTTCGAAATTATTTTATTTAATTTTGGAAACTGATAGGAACAAATGAAATGTAGTAGGACCTAATAAGTTCCATCTTCAATGGCTGGTTATTATAATACAATCAACACCAAATTCTTCCACAGCCAAGCAATGTTATCTTTTATGCAACGTTTCAAACACCCTATGTGTTCTTCATCAGGCAACCATTACAATCTTCAAAAGTGAAATACAAATTCATTACCATTAAAGGAAAAGATGAAATAAACAAGATTATCTTTTTTTTTATTTAAAAAATAAAAATATAAAAATAAGAAGGTTTAATTCTTACCCCATATTCTTCAAAGACTTCTTGTAAGAAGGATCCATACATCATGGAATATTTTTTAGAAGTTTTTAGAATTTTTAAAAAAATTTTTAATATTACTTATGATTGGAAAGAAGAAAATATTTCATAGGTTGATTTTTTTAACTATGACAATTTATTACATATAGATTATGTGAAGAAATTGTCTTTGAAGAATAAGGGGTAAGAATTAAACCTTCTCATTTTTATTTTTTAAATTAATAACCGATTATAGAATAGGGAGAACAAAGTTAAAATTTTAAAGTGTTGTTTATTTGGTCTTTTCCTTTAATGGTAATGAATTTGTATTTTACTTTTGAAGATTGTAATGGTTGCCTGATGAAGAACACATAGGGTGATCGAAACGTTGCATAAAAGATAACATTGTTTGGCTGTGGAATAATTTGGTGTTGACTGTAGTAGGACCTAGTATAAATATTTTATTATTTGTTTAAATTTTTTGTTTAAATACTTTATGTATATTTCATTTAATGGAAATATGTCTTTAAAGTTTATAATTGTAGAGGGTAAGGTAAACTTTACAGGCATATCCATGAAATGTAATATACATATACATTATTGATATCTATGATGATAAGCTCGCACTGGCAAATGTTACTTAATAAAGCATATATCATTAAGAGTACCATTGTTAAGTTATCTTCACAATTTGCTACCAGAGGCAAAATTTTAAAGCTGTAAAAATAATTGATTTCTAACACTATTCACACCGACCAAATCAAGTGCACTGATGTAGATTAAGTCTTGATCATTTTCGCGCGAATCTAATCAAGTTGTCTGCTCCACTTGATGTGGATCAAGTCTGTAGCATGTGCAATGCAATTGACATGCACAAGAATAATGAAATGTGCAATATGAATTGCACATGCTTCAGTTTAAATTTTTGAATTTTTTTCTTTTTCGATCTTTTGAAACAACAACACTGTGAGTAATTAAAATTAAATATTAAGTAACTGTAAGTTAATAAATTAAACTATAAATAATATATTAAATTTGATTGTATTGTGTGGTTCAAAGTGGCTTCACTTTTATAGTGTGTATGTTGTCCTCCATCTTGAAATGTAAATGTGTCCAGTCATGTGACCAGTTTAACTGAGTTCGGCGGTGTGAATTAACATGCAAAAGTTTTGCTTGATCCACATCAGTTGATCTACATTAACGTCGGCGTGAATCAGGTGTAACGCTTCTTTTTAAATACTCCATTGATTAAGTTAATGACAACCCTAAGGATTTATGTAATTTCACAAGGTCGCACAGCAGCAAATGAAAGTTTCCTAAATTTTCATAAAAGAAAATTACCGCAAATCACCTTCAATATAATGGATAATTTTGTTTTAATTTGTAATTGTGCTGTGTTATTTATCGTATCATGATGCCTAATAAAATAGCATGCCCTTAAAAAGTAGGCCTATTGCCAGTACTGTTCATTGTGTATTGCATTCTAATAGGTGTTTAATCAACTCACATTTGAATTGCCCTCCCACTACACAAAGTGTCTAGTTACGCCAATGAACACACCAGTCTGCAACTCGTGTGCTCTCCGACAGTGCAGCTTTCGCAACTGAGAGTCTCCTCCTTAGAATCCACAATATCTGTGCCTTCGATAATCTTGCAAACTCTGCCTACTTGAAATTCTTGCTAACTCATAAGAAAACTCCTCACCCTCAACCATGTCATTTAATTAAGCCTCTTCCTCTCCTTTTACCATCATTTTGAAACCATTCCTCGCATTAATATACCCAATCTCACCTCATCAAACTCTCCAGTACATCCTGCCAGATAACTGGTCATGCTTCACCTCTAGCTCTAGACCATCACACATGCCACACACACCCTCTAGCCCCAACATCATGCACACTATCTAGTTCCCAGTCCTAGGTTGTATCCATTAGCAGCCCCTTTCCCAGTCGGAAAGAAATATATATAATTATATATTGTCATGGGCGGCATACCGACCTTGGTTTGGGCTGAGCGTGCGGGAATGCGGACGCATTCCCGAAAGAGTATTACTTGGAAGCCGCCATGTTGGCGGGGGCAGTTCGCTCCTGGTTTTGCTGGAAGGCAATTGCTTAGCAACCGTATCACGCTAGGAAAGCCCAAGTCGCGTGATCGCCCTTCCCCTTAGCTTACGGTACGGGACCACGGGCGGGTGGGTCCCAGTTGGATCCACCACGAGAAAATAAAAGGATTTTCGCTGACCCACAAAACAAGACTTTGCCAACTTTTTCGGGAGAAGCTTTAAAATGGCCACTGGAGGGGGACCCGCGGACGGGACCCGGGCTAAGTAAGCCCGACATGGTGGAGGTGCAGCGGCCCTCACTACACCCCTACATTCTTCAGATGAAGAACCAGGATTCGACGAAGATTCAGATACAACTCTCAATTCGATTCGACAGGAATCTGCATTAGAAGAATTGGATGATTGCGTGAAAATTGTAACAGATACCTTAAATAAATTAACAACGTAACAATTCAAAACTCAATTAGAGAAACAACTAAAAAAACTGGTCGTCGAAACATCGTCAGTTATAGGCAAGAAAACTCCTTCGAAATTAAAACTACCGGAATTTGATGGTAGGGGCGACGCCTCGGCTTTTATGGACGATTTTGAGGATGCCGCCGAAGGTGAAGGTTATTCGCCAGAACAGCTACTGGCACAATTCCGGGCCCGCTTAACTGATTGCCCTCGGGCCTGGTATAGGGCCGAGCGAGAATATTTACAATCTCTTCCGTGGGCTGATTTAAAAACCGAATTCATGGACTTTTTTCACGACCAGCGTTCAGTCGCGAAACAAAAAGAGCAGTTGGAAGCAAGAAAACAAGGTGCTGACGAACCCGTTTTCGAGTATTTTATCGCCGTGCGGTTATTGTGCGCCCAGGTAGATCCTAATATGGCCGAAGCTGAAAGGATCCGACATGTGGTGAAAGGTCTAAAGCAGTATTATAGGCGTATTTTGGTCGGTCGATTACCTAAGACCATGCATGCCTGTAAACGTCAACTCCAAGATATCGAACCTTGCTATGAGGATGATATGCGCAGGCGTGCCCCTTATCAAGCGGGGGGAGCCAGATACTCTCAGAAAAGTACAGCAAAATCTATTTCGGATAAATGTTCCTGTTATGGCTGTGGAAAACCGGGACACATACGCCGGTTTTGTCTGCTGCCAACGTCGGAACAAAAACCTATCACCGCAAAGCGACTAGCTATTGAAGCCTCTTCGGACCAAACATTAAATATTTGGTGTTCTAAAAAAGGGGGAACCCTTGTGGAAATTTGGACACAATTAAAAGGAAGGTATGTCCTGGCAGCCATGGATAGCGGAGCACAACGTTCCGTCATTACTAAAGGTTATGTAGATGCCTTAGAATTACAGATGTCACCGACACCACCGGACGATAAAGGGTTGGTAGATGCACGCTGTAATGAAATTCCAATTTTGGGATTAGTATGCACAACGGTGAAGATTTTGGACAGAGAAACAGATTTTGTATTTCGAGTTATTGACAGACCTGTCCCGTTGCTTCTGATTGGAATGGATTTTCAGGAGGCAACGGGCCTGATGCTAACCCCTTTGGATAAACGCATCTTTTAACAACAAAATCCCAATGTATACGTTACTTGAGACTTGGACAAACTGTTACCTTGTGTGGGATCTTGGTTAATGGGATCAGAAACTAATCCTGAGGAGAAAGAAGAAAAGGATATAATTCAATTGATTAATTTCCCCTTGGCGGTGGCAACCCCCACCGTCTTACCTCCGTGGTCGATATCAAGGATATCCTGTATAGTTCCAAAAACAGCACCGCCGGGTGAAACTTGTGCAATATTCCCGGTAAACAAGGAAGACTGGGACGTACGAACAGCACATGGAGTGGTAACAGTAGACGGACGGAAATGTTTTCAATTAGAGGTGGCTAACTTTACGGCCGGGCCGGTTCGCCTGAACTCCGGGAAAATTGTTGCACGGGCAACTACCTTGGGTAATGTGGAAATAGAACATATAAACATAGTCCCACATGTTAAGGAAAATGACGGAATTTGTAATAAAGTGGCACCCCACACAAATATCTTCCCTAATCTTTCGTCAGAACAACGATTGGCCATGTGTAGCCTGCTGGATAAATATCGGAACGTTTTCGCGCTTTCACAGCAAGAATTGAGCTTGAGCTCGTTAAGACCCCACACAGTGGACACACAGGGCGCTAAACTGATATATCAGCCCCCACGTCAAGCCTTGCCACTGATGAGACGGATCATCACCGATGAATTAGACGATATGCGAAAAAGGGGAATTGTGGTGCCAAGTAAGAGTCCGTATGCAAGTCCGGTAGTTATAGTCCGGAAGAAAGATGGTTCGTATCGCTTCTGTGTGGACTACCGGAAAGTTAATGCACAAACCAAACTGGATTCGTATCCTCTCCCGCGGATTGACGACGCTTTGGACGCTCTGCAAGGAAGCCGTTGGTTTGCCACGCTTGACCTAATGTCAGGGTACTGGCAAGTCGGGATGGCAGACGAAGACCAAGAGAAGACGGCCTTCTCATGCCCGGAAGGACATTTCCAATTTACTAGGATGCCCTTTGGGCTGTGCAACACCCCTGCAACGATGCAGAGAGGACTAGATCAATTATTAGTGGCATTAAGGTGGGAGACGTGTTAAGTCTACCTTGATGATATAATAGTCTTCGCAAAGGACTTCGACGGATTCCTAACAAACCTTGGGGAGGTATTGGAAGTCTTGGGTTCTGCAAACCTACGGTTACGACCATCAAAATGTTTCTTCGCATATCCCGAGGTGAAATATCTTGGACATATTGTTGGAATTAATGGTGTCTCGGTGGATTAGGCCTGTGACTTTACTCCTGTGATGGTGGACAAAGCGGTTCAAACCGAAAAGCTTCCACCTTCGGAAAAGGCGGTCCAACACGCCGAAGAACGTAGAGCGGCGCGAAGAGCTGCATCTCGTCGCCATGATGCATTGGATTACCGCGAACAAAGATTGGATAAGCGTGAATATTCCTTGGACAACCGCGAGGACGGACTTAACGATAGGGAAGACGGTTTGGATGACCGCGAAGATGGACTCGATAAGCGCGTATTCGGCCTTATCGACAGGGAGGAAGATTTGTAATACGAAGAAGAAAAGTTCTACTTCCGCATGGCTAAGTTGACCCGCAAAGAAAGAAGTAATCAGGAAAAAGAATTGCAGCTTCGTGAAAAAGAAGATCAACTTCTCCATGAACAACTCATGTGGAAGTTCGACCAGGCGTATAAACAACTGAAGTCCAAGGGTGGCAAATTTGCGGCTTTGACCAAGGCAGCCCTGATCCGTGCAGCAATGGATCAGATGGAAACAGAATTAGGCCTGCCGGAATGCGGTAAGAAGACCTTAAAAGAAGACTAGAGCGGTAGCGGTACTACCCTCGGATCTGTTTTGCAATTTGTTTTTGTTTATTAGTAGGGCACACCGGTAGTGTGCCTGAAACTGTTTTGTATTCTTGATACCTCTTTGTATACCGGGACTGCGGACAGTACCCGGATCTGGGAAGGGGGTGTCAAGGGCGGCATACCGACCTTGGTTTGGGCCGAGCATGCGGGAATGCGGACGCATTCCCGAAAGAGTATAACTGGGAAGCCGCCATGTTGGCGGGGGCAGTTTGCTCCTGGTTTTGCTGGAAGGAGGTTGCTTAGCAACCGTATCATGCTAGGAAAGCCCAAGTCGCGTGATCGCCCTTCCCCTTAGCTTACGGTACTGGACCGCGGACGGGTGGGTCCCAGTTGGATCCACCACGAGAAAATAAAAGGATTTTCGCTGACCCACAAAACAAGACTTTGCCAACTTTTTCGGGAGAAGCTTTAAAATAGCCACTGGAGGGGGACCCGCAGACGGGACCCGGGCTAAGAAAGCCCGACAATATACAGGGCGTTCCGGTAAATCATAGACAAATTCATAGGGTAGGTAGCTGGTAATATGAGAAGACAAAAACGCCAAAGAACATGCGGTCAAAAATGGCTCCTTCACATAGAAATTTGCACATGAATGTTGTCCTAGAGTGATTATTGAATGTTGAATTGTCACTGTTTTTTTTTGTAAAGCTGTAATGAGTTTGGGCATCAGAGGGAGACATGGGGGAACCATTTTCATTTGCTGAACTTGCCGATATGCACCTACTGCATGGACAAGCAAGAGGAAATGGGAGAGCAGCTCAGCGGTTGTACACAGAGATGTACCCCAATTGGCGTCGACCCAATCATGCAACATTTGCTGCAGTTGATCGCCGATTATGTGAAACTGGCACTGTGCAAGTGGTACGTGCCAATGTAGGTAGAATGAGAACTGTGCAAACACCTGCATTTAAAGAAGATGTGCTGCAGCAATTTCACAACAACCCATCAACAAGCACGCTTGCAGTTGCACAGATTATGGGTGTTCCCCATGCGCGTGTATGGAATGTACTAAATGAGAACCAGCTACTGCCATACCACAGACAGAAAGTTCAACCACTATTGCCAAATGACTATGGCCTCCAAGAACACGGAGGAGGACTTGGTGGCATGAATTGTAGATGCCTGTGGACCGGTCCAGGACATGGCGGGTATTTTTCATCACGTCAGAGATAGCATGTTGTGTCGCTGCCAAGCATGGATTGATGTTCATGGTCGCCATTTTGAGTAGATGCTGTGAAACGTTATCATTTGTGTTGAATTTATGCAAGACAAATCATCTTCAATAAATGCATTTTTTTCATGAAGGAATCATTTGCAACCCCATGTTCTTTGGTGTTTTTGTCTTCTCATATCACCAGCTACCTACCCTATGAATTTGTCTATGCTTTACCGAAACAACCTGTATATATATAAACAGGTGCCAATTAGACAACCAATTATTGGCAAGGTATTATGCATATTTTCTTGCACATGTTTTATAGTGTATATTGTTTTGGTTGTAGGGTATACAGAATAACCCTGTAGTATAGCACATAATTTATCTTCTACATGTGAATGACTTATTCAAGTTTGAGGCAAAGCATTTGGGCAGCGAGAAAACCAGAATAAACCTAATTTAAATGTAAATGTTTATATTATATTGAATAAGTTGCGTTTTATTTATCAGTGAATTAAATTGGTTTTGTGACTTCTTTATAGGTCCGCCTCATCTCCAATACACTTGCAAATGCTGTTTGCAAGGCAGCTGTTAACGACAGATCTTTCTGCTGGTTTTGGGTGTAAACCATCTATTTCTCTGGGATGGACATAAGGTGCCGTTTATTTCTTTAATGATCATATTAGTCATTTAAAGGTTAAAAAAACCAAAATAATCATCCAAATGAAGTCATTTCTATGTCATTTATTAAAATAATAATATCATTATAACCGTTTTATTTTTAAAAAATGACATCTGAAGATATTTTAGCAAAATGACCAAAAATGATGTCATTTTTATTAAATTATTGTGACCATTTGCTACCTGGATGTGTTTATTATATTAGATCAGTTGAGTTTTATTTAAATGTAAATAAAAATTGTTTTATGACTTCTTTCTAGGTCCGCTTCATCCTATTGCATTTGCAGAGGCTGTTTGCGAGGCTGCTGTTTAAGACAGATCTTGCTGCTAGTTTTAGGTGTAGTGATAGTTAGGTAGCAGGTTTCCTACAAATTTAGTTTTAGGATGGAGACCATATATTTCTCTGGGATGGACATAAGTGGCTGTTGCATCTGTCTATCCTCATATTACTCGTCTAAGTCTTACATATGCATCCGTCCATTTCTTTTTTGAAGGTTAAAGGTTGTGATATGTAAAAGTTCACAAACCTATCCTGCTCTATTTTAAATAGATGCTGTCAAAGACGAAAATTAAGTGAAATTGTGACATTCCTTTCCAATTGAATAATGGTACCCACTGCTGTAAGTCAATCGCAATTGCTGTGTTCCTACAGTTATTTTGCTTGTTCTTAGCAAACTTATTGGATACTTCATTATTGCATTTGTTATCTACTTTGAACTTTGTATGACTTACAAGTACCAGTAAAATCAGTTGCAAAAAATGGATGTTTTTGACATCGTTTGAACAATGTTTTTGAAGACCGTCGGCGACGTACGAAAAATCGCTTTAATGCTCTTCAGTCCGTCGTTTACTGCAAATTACAGACAATCGTTGGTCAAAGATGAGTTTGACTATCCGGTTCCCTATACGTAAATGCCTTGGTCTTTTCTTTAATAGAACTGCAAAACCCGTTCATGCTTAGTGGTAAATTAAAGTACCACATAATCAAAAATTTGCTGTGTTCTCTTTATGAAAATTTATATTCAAACCCTTGTGGTACAATATAGATAACCTTTAGATTTTAATGTATAAAGGTGCATCAGCTAATGGCCTTCCATAGGCTTTGTTATATGCATTTTGCTGGATGGATTTTAATAAATGCCACATGGTTTCAACAAGCAAGAAATAGTGAAATTGAAATGTCATTTTGAGAAGTATTTCACAACCTGGAAAAATTTTGTAAGTATATTTGTGTTTATTAACTCTTAAGGCTTTAATATAATTATAAACTTGTTGAAAAGAAAGAATAAAAAAATTAGTTGCAAAATTTAAAAGTAGACTGGAATGTATCATCAGGCACTATTTGCATTTCAATGAATTTTTATATTCCTCATTTTAGTTCACGGAAAATGACTACTTATAATAGCAAATTATCTCTTGAAGAGGCTTTAGAGTATTTTTATTCTTTACCTGATACTACAGCTTCTATGGATACTGATCTTTCTGAAGAAAAAATGAAAATGGTTCAGTGCAGGCCCTGTTTGATAATATAATTGCAGGAAAACTTAACAATCCTGAAGATATAGATTTAGATTTGGAACACAAAGGTAAATAAATTACTAGTATATATATTTTTAATTTCTAATTTCACATATGTGTTAGGGGCCAAGCCCTTATTTAAAAATAAATAAAATATGACTTACCTAATTGAAGTACAGTCGAGAAAAAGGAGGGGGAGGAGAAAAGTCTTGCTAGTTGAATATGTTGCTATGTTGCCGTTGAAAGGTCCGTTCAACTTTATGTTTTGACTTTGTAAGTCGTAGGAAAATTTCAGTAGTCAAAGTCAACAGATGAGAGGGCAAGAAGCAAACTAATACCAAGGGAAATAGTGGAACACTGAGAGCTCAGCTGTTTTAGCTCCAGATAGTGACATTTGTGGCCAGAGGTTACCCAAGGGTCTCTTGCCGAGGACAGCAATCATGGTAGGACACTATAATCTGTTTTTGGGTCTTCTGAAGGGGACTGAAGTCGAGAATAGAAAAGGCTCAGTGTGTGCAGCTTGGCAATGTATCGGTACTAGCAAAATAAAACCCGCAATAAGCGAAGGTTAAACATACAACTTTAGTGCTTTTGGATTTGTGAGTTAATAGTTAAGTAGGGGTTAAGTGATAAGAGATTATTAAGAATGGGATACGACTCGAAGCGACTCCAGGAGACGGCTCTCTACCAACATCCCATCAAGAAGAAGATTAAAGGCTTTGTCACCACTTGTCTTAATATAGGCCTTGAGACCCGTTCAGGGGGTGGGTATGACATTTGTATTATAGAATTTCATGTTATAATTTCGAATTTCATGTTTGTAATTTCAAATCTTATGTTTTTAATTACAAATTCTGAATTTTTACATGTAATGTATACTTGTATAGAAGGTGTATTTTATTACTTCCTAATAAACTATTTGCTGAGCCAAAAAATGCTTTCATTGATAGAAGAGCTACTTCAACAGGGAATGTCGAATTTACTGAGCTTACTCAAAGCACTTCAAGCCAGAACTTCAAAAAAATAAATCTCGACAGGAAAGTGGAAGTAGACAATGGAAAATGGAGAAAAAAGTCACTTTAAATACACTTCCCAAATTTGAGGAGAAAACCAGTAAGAATCTTTTTTAATTTCCAAATAAGTGATTTGCTTTCTTGAATATTAAATATTGTATTGTTTAGGTCCTATTGAAGAGGAATTTAAAAAAATAAAAGACGGTGAGCGACTATTTCTCTATGTGTTTTGATAAGGAGTTACGAAAAATCACATTTTATTTCAGACAAATTCATATACAACTCAGTTGGATTGTGTCTATGCCTGCCATTTATGCATGTTTTGAATAGTTTTCAGGTGTAAATTGGATAGTTCAATGATAATTTGAAAACATTTTTTTTTAAAAACACTTTTTTCATAACGTTATGGCAAAATTGATGGTATTTATTCCATAAAATGTCACTTGTTAAATTTACATCATCGATTAAAAGTGTTGTTCAGTCTAACAGCTTTGGTAAAAGGCTGTATAGGCCTCGTTTGTCACATGCAAATTTATAAAGAATGTGTCTAGAAAAAAAGTGCCCTGGCCTTCAATTCGTCTGTTAAATGAAGTTTTTGACAAATTACCTATAGGCCTGTCAGACTTGGAGGATAGGCCAGAAAATGATAATGTGGGCCAAGCTCCTCTCTTAGATGACTTCTCTGAAACAAAGAATTGCATGTCAGATAACTATTCCAATAGTGCTGAAGAAACTGCTTAGTTAGCTATTTCCTCCAGAAAGCCATTGCCACCAGCAAAGAAGACTAAGTATGGAAAACAGAAGCTACAACTTCAAGCATGGAGGAAGAATAAATTTAATTACACAGTCATTTGGCGGCAATTCATTTACAAATAACCGAAATCCACACAAAATACATCAATAAACAGTCACTTTATTCCTCAGGCCATGGCCTCGACATTCCAAATAACATAACAATTTGCAAGAATACAAAAAGCTTAAGCTTCGATCTAAGTCACAAACGTTTTATTTCATCAGGATAAATGCCCGGGCCTGGAATGCCGGCTACATTCCTGGCAGGCAAACCCTGGCCAGGAACGTTTAGCCTGCCACATTCCACATAGTCAGCTGGCCAGCAGCTATAACCCTGACATCCCCCCCCCAAAATGCATGCACTCCTGGGCATGCTACCACAGAAACCCATGAAAACCGCTTACGAAAAAAACCATCAACAAGAGCATTAAACAATCATGTCATGGCCAACACAGCCTAAAAAAACACAACAAAATAAAAATGTTAGTACAATTTACTGACAGTGTCCAAAGCGACACAGAAAATTCCCTTGCAAATACCGCGGCATAATCCCATTCATTTGCAACCATATGCTAACCAGAGCAACCATCCAGAAGCCCATTAAAACTGTCGCTAACCAATAATAAGCAGGAAACCAATGAGAAATCACGGACCCAATCTTACATGTACGTAAATACGCATTACAATCCCGATGCTAATATAATTCGTTTGTATCTCCCTAATACCTCAAAGTAGTCCCATTCCAATGTTAATATAACTCGTTTGTATCTCCCTTATACCCCGAAGTAGACCCATTAGCATCATAATGCAATCACATAGCAAAACTTCTCTTCAACAAAAGTAAATGAGGTAGCAAAAGTGGGCACTTGTTTTTTTGTTTTTATACATATATTAACTGGAGGGTGGGAAAAACGCTGAAACTACTTTCAGCTCCATTCCAGCACGGGAAGACAAATTTTATAAAAGTATACCACAAGAATGCCAAGAATTCGAGTGCAGGCCCTTCCTGCACTCGAATTTTCGAATTTGAATGCACCCGAAGCAAAAGTATAAACCTAAGTCCTGAAAGGATATGGATGTTAAAAACCAGAAAGCAAATCAAGAATCACAAATAAAAATAGAATAAGCCTCATCCTGTTTCACTCTAACACAAACAGAATATCACAGTAGATGCCAAGTATCACCTGAATGTGCTGACAAACTGATAGCTAGGCCTAAGAGAGATGTCCGTCCAGATTGGTCCCCAATAACCTCAGGGTTGTAGCAATATAGAAGTGTAACGCCCAGCACTGCCTTACTCCTGATTAGTTACAGGACGAAGCCAAGTGGTATATAAGAAGGTCTATCTTCCATAGATCCTCAGTCACTTTTAGCAACTCAAATGAGTTGACTTTAAAACTCTAAACAGTGAGGAGCACTGTAAGACAAGCTAGGATAGCCCTGCACTCTCATGAGCATTTTTAGGCACAGTCTAGTGTCCTTTCAAACTTGCTATCAATTCTAAATGAAATAGAATAAACTTTTCTTTTATTTTCAAACTTAAACTAAATATCTTTGGTCAATTCACTATGCACGCTACCATCAGGTAGAACCCCGGCCACAGCTTGATACCCGCTGCGTAGACATTGCAAACATTAGGAAAATTACACCCTGGTAGGACTTGAAACGAGTAAGGTTGGAGTAGCAATCCGATCGGCTCACTAAAAATGGACAACTCCGGACCTGCCCTTCCGAACCCGGCTCCGGTTGATCCCCAACGCTCTGAGAGGATCAGAGCGCAGCTGGCCATCGTCCGCTCAATGACGACACGGACAGGGTGGTCAACCCCAGTGAGAGTCTTTACGTTCAGAGGGCCATTTTTTACTATTGTTCTGTGTGGTATGTTTTTCTATCGGGTTTATTATTTTTTCCAAAACACTCATGCAAATTTTTTTTGGGTAGTTATTTTCCATTAATATTTTTATCATTTGATTTGCTTCATTAATTTTTTCATTCTCATTTGAAGTTAGTGAAATAACCTGACTTATCAGTGCTTTTGCTATGTATCTTTTTATTGATATGGGGCGTGAAAAGTTAAAATCTCATACTATAAATCTAGCTAAAGACATTGGAACGATTCCAAATGCTTACTTATCTTGTCTTATCAATATGGGTATGAAAAGACCCGAATACCAAAATTATAATACAAATAATATTAAGATGTTAGCTAACATACCAGAAAAAACTAATAAAACCAATGATGAAGAGGAAATAACTTCCCAACATAAAACTAATAATGACAATATAATAACCTTGCGTAGAAATCCAAATAGAACTGCAAGGAACCTACAAACTAGAAATTAATGTATTTAATTAACATAAACCAATTTTACTAATTGGTTCTTTCTTGATTATTTAATTACAAGGTCAGAGTTACTCAATTGTTCTCATGATGCTCTTTTATTTCATAGTGATTTTCATTTGATTTTAAATTGTGGTTGATGATGCATCCTCTTGTGTTTACAATGAGTTTTACAATATATTTAACTGTAATTGTAAAACTTGCTTGCTGTTTTTTAAAATATGCGTTGTAACCGTGAGGTAAGATAAGAGTTTATTACTGATAGATATTAACTTTTAACAATACTATTTTTAGTTTTGAGTTTTAAATTGTAATATTGGATTTGCCTTTGAGATACTTTAGTGCCTGATGAAGGACTAAAATGGGGTCCGAAACGTCGCAAATAAATGACAAAGAATATTGGCTGGTTTGGTGTCAAGAAGAATTTTATTAAGAATCTGGCCAAAGTGAAGATGGAAATAATTAATTGCTCATCAGAAATATGAAAAACATCGTTGTTGTCGTTTTCGACATTGTTGACCTCGAAATCAGGTTCCTCGTCATCTTCGTCATCATCATTATCACAATTAACAGTACTTGACACTTCTTGGTGCTGGTTAACGGCCATTTGTACATCCAATTCAATTTCTATTATTTGTGTCTTTTTTACCTTCTGGTTCTTGTTAAATACGTCACCTTTGTATAGTTTGGCAACATCGTCCATTAACTGTTGAAGTTCGTCTCGAGGGTCGTTGTGTTGTTGAATGAAATTAGTGTAATACACAAATTCATCTAAATATGAGCAAGCAAAGATCGATATATTTCCTTCTTCATCCATTGTTCGAGACACACATTTCACTCTTTTTCTTAATTCCACCCATTGCCGTTTAATGTGATTGGTAGTAACTTTAACTGTTTTAGAAGTTATATTTTTACATTTTTTTTTACATTCCAATACATTTTTAGCATAAATACCAGTTGAGTGATTAATTGTCAAATGCTTGCTACAAAGACCTTTTTTTTGTATCTTACTATTGCCTTTCCACAAATCTGTCATTATAATTGAAATTGGATTAACAAAAAAAGCATTGCTTTTAACATATATACGAGAACGTCCACCAACTTCCACCAGGACATTTTCTGTCATAATGATTGTCGACCATGTTTGTCTCCCACTACATCTTATTATGTATCCTAACTTATAACACTCCTATTTTTCTAACTTTAGTTCATTGCCACACACACACAATTTACCTGCATATGCAGTTACATCAGCAATTAATTTTTATTTAATGAATAATTGAACGCAGTCAACTTCGCTAAATTTTTCACTCATAATAGGGGTACTCAAGTTGAGGTTCGTAGTTGTACAATCTCGCACTTTTACGTGATTTACGAAAGTTGTAAATCA
>JAQGCC010001148.1:0-26149 GCA_034698905.1 Xestoiulus laeticollis | reverse complement strand
TGCGGTGTGAATTAACACGAAAAAGTTTTCTTGATCCACATCAGTTGATCTACATCAAAGTTGGTGGGAAGAAGGTCCAACCGGAAACAAAGTAGGCCTAACAATGAAGGCATTGTCATTCTGGCATCTTAACCTATAGATACATGGACCTAGCAAATAAAAGGTTCGGAAGAAAGCAATGAATCCAATTCTTCAAGACAACAAATCTGCCATCAAGGTGCCAGAAACCACATATATATTATTAAAGCTGCATCAGCTTTTGTCTTCCTTGTCAAGAGAAAAAACGAAGTATTGCAAACAGTTTTTTCTGTTAGTTTATGTAAATTACATGTATATGTCTATACCATATAACGTTTTGCTCAGGCAATTTACAGGAGCTGTCAAGATGCAGCACACAACTGCACTCGAAGCCTTTTGATCAAACTTTCCCTCGAGAACCGCTTTCTGAAAAGGCTTTTCTGGCGCATGTGTTCTCATTGTTGTTGGGCCATTCATATATCCGGATCTGTTCTTTTTCAGTCGCACAGGTTGATGACAGCCTGATGTAATTACTACCTTGTCCCACTTAAACAGATCACGGGAAAGCCGCAAAATTATGGGAGATGCAATCAGTTGTGGATTAAGTGTTGTTTTTTTGGTGTGCTGTTTTTTGTAGGCTGGGATTGAAGAACCAAGGGAAGTGACTTTGGGAGATGGGGATGAAGAAGGAATAGACAATTGGAGAGGCATGGAGATGGAAATTGAGAAGAACAATGGGACCAGGAAAATATGGACTCCCTGTGTGATTTTCAGTGCGGCTGGCCGTGCGACGCTGCGTCAGCTCGAAGCCGCTAATGACTGCTGTCAACGTCATCTTATGGAAGTGGTCTCGGTGGCACGGCTTTGCGGCTGCGGCTCGACTGCGCTAGGGATCAGTCGAAACGCAATCGCATGCAATTCAATTCGACTCAGTACCTCAGTTGGATCATTTCCATGTCCTGAATCATAGTTATCCTGTGAGGATTCCAGATAGGAACACAATAATCCAACATGGGGCGAACTGTGGAAATGCAACACGTGGTATTGCAAATTTTTGCGCCAAGCCTACATTTTCAGATTAAAACACTTTTGTTGTGTAAATGATGATATATTTATTCTAAATATGGAATTTTAAAAGGTTTAAAATGGAGGGAAAAAAACAAGGTTTAGACCGCTTATTAATGCTGCAAGAAATGGAGGAAAAATCGTCTGCTACGCATGGGTTTGCTTCACAATGGGAAAACGTCAAAATCGGCGGCTCTTAAGGTACGGTCTTGCGTCTTGCGATTTTGGCTAATTTTGACTGTTGCCGATGGCAGTTGCAAGTCGGCCGCAGGGCTGTTTTTTTTTTCATGCGGCTAAGAGCCGCCGATTGTGACGTTTTCCCATTGTGAAGCAAACATGTGTAGCAGACGATTTTTTTCCCATTTCTTGCAGCATTAATAAAGCGGTCTAAACCTTGTTTTTCTTTCTTTTAAACCCTTTAAAATTCCATATTTAGAATAAATATATCACCATTTACACAACAAAAGTGTTTTTATCTGAAAATGTCTGCCTCGCTCAAAAAAATTGCATAGGCCTACCATGTGTTGCATGCGATTGCGTTTTGACTGGTCCTTAAGAGCAGTCGCACCGCAGCCGCAAAAAATAGCCGTTAGCCGAAGCCATAAAGCCGTGCCACCGATAATAAAAAGCAGTCGTTAGGGGCTTCGAGCTGCCACAGCGTCACACGGCCAGACAACACATATACCGTATACATATAGCCGCAGGAGAAAAAACACCCCTGTGGCCGACTTGCAACTGCATTCGGCCGCAGTCAAAACTAGCCAAAATCGCAAAACGCAAGCCTCACCACACAAACCGTACCTTAAGGAAGGGGCTCCTGTGAGATTGGAAGAGTAAGTACAGATAAAGACCAGTCCAGGGATAAACGGAGAGTAAGGGGCAAACCAGGGTGAATCATGGATAAGAAGATGGATGGCATGGTATTGAAATGCAGCGTTTTGATTGGTTTCCCAATGGCGGGAGTTTACGATTACCCAATCGGAATGCTGCATTTCAAGGCCATGCCATCCATCTTCTTATCCATGCTTCAGCATGTTTTTAGCCTAAGTGACCAGGGATGGAGTTTTGAAGAGGAAATGAACATTGTTTTACAACCCTCGAAATCATTGGCCACATGCAGGGGAGGAGGCGGATGAGGAAGGAAGGAAGTGTTCCTGGAATGGGCGAAAATGAGGAAGTGTCCAGAAACACAGGTAAGAAAACAGCAATAGGATCATTGTGCGGGAATTAAAACTTGAACAGATGGGCAAAAATGAAGAACTGGAAGTAAAAAACGAGGAATGGGAGAAAGAAATTGGACATAAATAACACGATATGAAACATGGTTGGCTCACCGACAAGGTTGGCTTAGTGGTTATGCTTAACTCCTTGAACTCGGGAGACCCGGGTTCGAACCCCGGTCGGCTATCCTGGTTGTGGTTTTTCGTGGTTTCCCACAACCTCCCTTAATCGCCCATATAGGCGGATGCCGGGATAGTGCCCCAAAAAGTGGCCACGACCTGTTACTCTTCCCCTTAAAAATCTTGCACTTTGCCCCCTGCCACATGGCATGTTGACTGCAGGGTAACGAATTGAATTGAAATAAGGAGAGAAATAATTCAGGATTTTGGAGAAAAAGTTAAGAGACAAAAGAAGAGAGCATGAAGATTGGAAAAAGATAGCAAATGATAAAAGGGATATAAACACAGAAAGGGATAATGAAAAATGTAAGAGGGAGAAGGGAACAGTCAACAGTGTTTAGGAAGGATGTTCAGACAAAATGACACTAATGTATTTCAGGTGAACGTCCGCCCACCACCTTGAACAAATTCTGGCCATGGACACGGATGGTGCAGCATTCCTTGGTTTACTGGCAATGGGGACAAATAAAACACTTTTAAAAGCGAAAATTCTAACGCTTACTCAAAATACATTAAAACCTGGTAAAGTGACCACCAGTATTTGCTGTTACCAAATTTAGCCATTTTTAGGGTGGTCACATTTAGCAGGTTTTACTGTAATTATCAAACTGAAAAAAATGACAATCGAGTCTCGCCAAAAAGCATTCCTGTACACGAAGAGGTGAAAACCTGTTGGGATAAAGATTCCGGTAATTAGTTCTAGACTAAAATAAAAATTATTTTTGAAAAGATGCTAAGTTCGCCAGAAAAATGACCTTTTTCGGCCGGCCGAAAATATGGGGGCTGAACACCGGCACCACAAAACCTAAAAAACCAGTTTCATTTACACTCGAAGAGTAATTTGTGGTCTACCTGAGCTCGTAAAGGTGGCTACAAATTTAGGTAAAAAGATATTTTTTTTAAAAAAATTCGATATAAAAAAGTCAAGCCGAATATCGAGGTATAATTTTATATCCAGCTTTACATACAGACAATAAAAGCTGTAGCTAGGGTAGCCTAAATCTAGTAAAAACTTGCATTACCCTCCCCATCAACGGAGCCAGATTTTCTTGGCTAAATCCTCAGGAACTAAAAGTCATAAAATTAGCAAAAACTGCTGCCAAAAAGTCATAAAATTAGCAAAAACAGGAGCATGACTTAATATTATGCGTGTATATAAAAAGGGCATTCCTCCCTCGTTCATCCAATTAAGAGCTGATCCTGGTAACATTCGAGACATTCCAGAATCTCCACAACGGAAATGGACACCTGGATCATTAAAAACAGGCAGCGATATGTGAAATATGAATTTTCAAGAAAGCAGGAACGATATAAATTTAAACACTTTACTCTTTATATTTTGAAAACTCGAAACATTCGGCCAGTGTTCCTAAACACCAAAGATATCGTTGGCGATTAATTGATGTTTCTCACGAGAAGCCAAGCATCGTGACCGACTTGAAAAAAAACAGGTGGGTTAGGGGGGGAAAATGCAAAAGTGGTTTCCCCTCATTCACAAATTCTTCGGACGAAATTTACGTTTTCGTGTTGTGCACTAGGCCGTGTTCTTATTTCTATTCCTGATTTTGAAACCTCGTTTCGCTGGCAGCTCATCAAAATTCTGGTCACGAAAATAGCGCCGCCGACGCATCGGCTCCCGAAATGTGGGAAACTTTTGAGGTTTTTTCTCACAGTTTTCCCCCCCATATCAAAACAATAAAGGTTAAGCGTGCTTTTGAACTCATAATTCCTCAAATTTGCTGAGGTTTCACAGAATACAAGTATAGGCTGTTCACAAAAAACCTGCACTGGCACTGTCAGGTACCAACCAGAGGAAGCCCACATAGTGCACGATGGCATTTCCCAGCTTCCTCTACGATGGTCCACTGAATTCCCCCTATAATGGCCGCAAAAGCATGGTGACATAGAAGCTAGATGTCATCATGCAACTCATGTTACCTCGTTCTTTCAGCTCTTCCCATCAAATTGCATCCAATATGTCTACATCAACATCTGTTAAGGTTCCTTGTTGAACTCATTGCAACGTTCCTTGACAAAACCCTTTAGTATAGTGTCCCATATCAAACTCCTCCAACGTATCAAATCTCCTGCAAAGTCCCTTGAAAAATCCATCCAATACACTGCAGTTATGAGTAGCATAATCCATCATTCCTTACCAGATTTCTTGCAATATGTTACATGCCAAATTCCTGCTAATAAATGTTCCATATCAAATTCCCTACCCCATCGTTTCTTATTAAATTGCATGCCACGTTGTTTGTCTAATTACAAATAATATTAAGGGAACTCGGATAGCTGAGCACTCCTGGACATCTGATGACATTGAAAATTGAGTATTTTTGCCCCGCATGCGCAGTACCAACATTTTCGTCAGCTCGAGTGCTTAACTGAGTGAGTGGACCTCTCGCAACTACATGCATATTTGGTGCTATGTGGCTGGCCACAAAATTTTAATTTCCAATCTCCCTGATTTTTCCCTGACTAAAATCCAAAATTGACTGACCAAAACTACCATGACCTAGCTGTGGCCACCATGGGATCTAGCTTCGTTTTCGGCTGCAATCTGCAACGGAAACCAAGTAGGCCTACCTACTACTTGAGCTGATCCCTTTGACTAAACAGGATCAGGATATGGTCACATGGTTTTGGGTCTTTCAGAATCTATAGACTTTTTGACCAGATCACGAGGTGCTTGAGTTCTGCTCATGTCAAACTTCTTTCGTGGTTACTTTTGAAACTCCTTGTATTTAGTCCCATGTATGTTGTCAAATGCATTCAATGTCCTGGTGTCAAACTACCTCCAACGTTTTCAAATTCTAACCAATAATGGTCCATAACAATGGTCGTTTCTTAGCAAAATGTTATGCATCACTGCTTGACAAATTCCTCACAAAAGTCCATGACAGAATTGTCTTGGTTCCCTATTAGCCTCCTTCCATCGTGCCTTGTTGAACTTCTAGTAGTCTACCCTGCAACATATGATAAACTTGTACAAATTTCCCTGGAACATGTTCTCCACGTACATTATAAAGTTCAATGCAACGACGACTGTTAAAATTTCCATCAGAATTCCTTGAGATTTCCTTCCATAGTCTCGAAAGACATACAGTCATCACAGCAACATCTTTCGAAGCTAGAAGGCAACTCTTATCAAGGACAACCCAAGGATTCTCTATAACGAGACGCAAGAGGGCATAACGGGTTATCACCTTCACTCAAAACGTGGTCAAGGTATCGTCCAAAGGTCATTTATGAAATGCGCTGAATTCAGTGCATCCTGCGACAGTTTGTCAAGTGTGTGCGCTTCTGTCAAGTATAGAGCACCTCCTCCCTACATTGACCACTCAGCAACCCCTTCAAAAGGTAAGGCATAAACGCATTGGCACAACACGAATTGGAGCACACGAAAAAAATCGATGTCTCGTATACATAAAAGTGCCACCGACAAACAAGCCATCGAGGTCTTGTTTACGAGAGTACAAGTTTGTTAAATGAAGGTACCCAACGTGTTTCTGGGGCGCAACACGACCAGTTGCGTGCGCCGGCGCGTGGGAAAGTGCACATAAACAGCTGGATTAAACCAGGTGTAATGCAACGACCCACTTCTTGCAGACCACCTTGAATGCTTCCAAGAAGGCAGAATAGTTCTTGCCGCAGCCATTGCGACTTTGTATATCACCACCCCCTCATCACACATTGTCACAAATGTGTGATTTCTCCGCCCCCCTCCCCCCCGTGCGTGTCGTCATTTATGGATGGCCCCTTAATGATTCCATTAAACGAATCGCTGATCCCATTAAGCGGAGTAAAATATACGGACTATACCAACAACTGCAGAAAAGTTGAGATCCCACTGTAATCATTCTATTCTCATAATCACAACCAAGTGTTCCTACAGTGACGTCACCGGCAAGCCTAATTAAAGCGGGGTTTGCATGGCTTGGCAGCTTAGCGCAAATTGCACGGTACTACAAGGACAATGCAGGCAGCGAGGTGGCAACGTGCCAAAAGTGGATGTGTCAAAAGTAGAAAAAAGCACGCCAATGTGGCCTCCATAAGAAGCGAAGGCGACCTCTCCTTGCAGGTGAGCTCCTGCCCCATTGGCTTACATAATTGATGACTTCCCAGGATGTTGACTCGTTGGAAACGAGCGGCACTTAATGGGAGCGCCGGCGGCCATCTTGCATATCTCTACCAAGTTTTCTTATGGCCGTCATATTTGTCCAATAATGACCAATTCATGTTTCTGTCATTCAGGTGTCTACTCAAAGCATTTCTTTTTCGATTTTTTTATAGCAGCGATATATAGCGATATATAGGGAATTCCCCTTATTATTGAAATATCAGGCAAATAAAATACTGGTAGGTTACCGTACATGTACAACATGTCTGTCTATGCTTGTTTCTGGAAGTTTTTTTTTTCAAGTATTGATGCCAACTTTTTAATTAAACCACAGTACATGTAGTCTATTTGAGCATTTACGGTTAGTAGATGGGACATCCATTCGTTATATCGAGCGTTCGTTATATTGAGAGGTCGGTATTTTTTATGACAACGGTTTGCTGGAGTGTTGACGAGGGGCGTGGGATATATTTCGGCTATTAATTTTAAAAAAAATTGGAGTAGAATCACTTGTCTCAGAAATTATGGCATCACTAAGCACCTTGAAAATGTATTCTCTTCTCATAGGCAACCGTGGTGAAAAAGCGAAGCCTCGACAGTTTTGCCACTTGCCACAGTTTTGAAAATTGCTAAAACAATGAAAAACAGAATAAAATTTGGCCCAATACAGTTAATCAGTTTTGAGAAAATTGACTCAGACAACACCAGGTAACGCAAACCGTGCGAAACCCCACGCCCTGGCAACCACATATTTGCATAAACTCGATCGCATAATAAGACCTGTTTCGGTTTAGCATCGCGTGGGAATTTTGCGGAAGTGACGGCATGCGAATCAGCATAACTGCTAAAATGTTGCATTTCAGTCAGGTACCTGGACAATGGTGTCTTTCTGCAAGTTGCCCTGGGGGGGATAAGGGGCGCACTTCCTGGGATCGAAACCAGGTGAGGTTTTCGAAGCTCAAAAAGTAGGTAAATGTAGCGAAATTCGCTTATATCGATCTTCAAGGGACCTAAGAAATCACATCGTTATATCCAAACTTCGTTGTATCAGCGATGAAATATATCACTGTCATTATTAAATTTAACTTAGGCCTACGTTTAATACAAAATATGAACACTTTTTCTGCTTTTTGAAAGTTAACGTTTCGTTAGACAAAATGTTAAAAAAAAATTAAAGCAAGATAATTCAGACAAAAATACAACACAATTTTAAGATTGTTAATCAATTTGTCATTACATAACATAGGCCTACATGTATATATTTCCATGTGTATACACTCAGAAAATCGTTATAGGCGAATGAAAGGACCATTTTTCGTTTGAAAATGGAATTGGTGAGGATTATCGCTATATCCGCCATCGTTATAAGCGAATTCAACTGAATTCTGAAAAGCCCGTTGAAAAAGGTGCCTATAGGTGTTTTAATGTCCTGTTGTCCTAAAAAAACTGTTTGAGAATACAATTTGCAATGTTCAGCACATAACCATGCAGGTTTGAAAATTGTGAGGACAAAATTCAATATAGGATAACAATTCCAGGTTTTGTAGTTCTGTGTGAACCTGAACAACCTAATCTAAAATATACATTTCCAAGAAACTGATTTGAACGATTCTTTAGGCAAGGTTTGCAGACAAGACGTGATTGGCATCGCACTAGAACACAGGGGAAAAAGATAAGAAAAAAAAAATCAATATTTAATCGGCTTAGGCCTACCCGAAGTCGCTATCAATAGCTTGATAACTTGCCAAGTTTCGATACCAATTGTACATCAAAGGATTGTACATTAAGGATCAAGTTCCAATTGCAGTTCACGTAATTTTGGTGAATTTTGTTTCCAAAGCAGTGCAATGTCAACTGAAATGACCACTTATCATAGGAAACTACAATTTGCTCATTGGGAACTACGTCAGTTCGTGCAGTTTCCACTTCCCAGACTTTTCCAGTTTTTCAAATAATGCTGATCCTGAAATTCCTTGGCAGAATCTTGATGACCGAAACACGACTAAATAAATGTTCTTCTTGTCAAGAATTTACAATGTTCAGCAAGTGATCACCTCAACTTGGGAACTACTTTTAAACAGCTTTTTTCCACCCCTTGCCAAATTTGAATAACTAATTAACATAAATTTTTAGTAGGTTATAGCGAATATTCGTGCGGTTGCAAAAGTAGACAAAAAAAAAATGCGTAAAAATAGATGCCAATTTTTCTATTTTATAATACATGCACCAGTCGTCTCTCGATATAACGAACAGAGTGATGTGTCCCGTCCAAAATGCCTATATCTCCCAATAGTACATTATTAGCCTCACAGCACCGCTCGATATTATAACGAACAGTATGACCAGTCACTCTATACCATTTCAGAAACGGGTTTCGAACCCATTCAGCTATTGTTCGCGATGTGGGTGAATAGCAATGCTGTCGAGCTCTGGGGCGTCCAGCAAGGTGACGAAAGACCTCCTGGGAACAGAAGTCACCAGTCCAATCTACCAGAAACTAGGTTGCTGCTACATACTGTACATGTATATTTGGGTGACAATACCTGGGAATTCGATTGATTCCAAATCAATTTTTTCCCTCGAAAATAGTTAAGGATCAGCAACCCAGAAACAGCTTAACTGACCTTCGTTTCAAATCCACTTTTGCTACTAACCAAAAGTGTGTCCCTAAAAACAATGGCATTGCCATGACTGGCAAGGCCTCGTGTTAGTGCCAACCCGAGCGAATCGAGTATCTCTATATAAATCCAAAAAGACACAAGGAAGAATTCAAACTTATAAGTAAAGGCTGGGTCACCAAGGTAACGTTGATCATACTGAATTATTTCTTCTCTGCAGCAAAAAACAAGCATAAGCTTCACTATTTTAATAAGGATGCGCAATACAAATGAGGTTACATGTGTTTATTAACTTAAAAGGGTTGCATACCAGAATAAGCCTTTTTTTTCTAAATTATTTTTTAATTTAATTTTAGGAAGCTAATAGGAACAAATTTAATGAAATGTACGAGGACCTAGCATAAATATGTATTCTATTATTTGTTTAAATTTTGTGTTTATGTAAATGCATATTCCATTTCATGGAAATATGTCCGTAAAGTTTACCAGCCCTTCTACAATTATAAACTTTACAGACATATTTCCATGAAATGGAATATACATATACATAAACAAAAAAATTTAAACAAATAATAGAATATTTCTGCTAGGTCCTCGTACATTCCATTTGTTCCTATCAGTTTCCAAAATTAAGTTAAAAAATAATTTAGAAAAAAAAGGCTTATTCTGGTATGCAACTCTCTTAAGTTGTGTTTAGGGATGCTGGCCTCCTCCTGGACGAGTGCCACACTTTGACCAAAAGGGTTTTTTCCTAAAGGGTCTTTAAATATCAATATGCATTTCCTCATATAGCATTTTATATAAAAAATGTGGAATATACATTACATGTAATTAATCTTAATATAAAAAATTACATAAAATTATATAAATATATATCGGCTTCACATGGACGAAAACAATGTTTTCCAAAAAATAATAAAATGTCATACTAATGCCGTTAATGTTAAAAATAAACGACACCTTGTATAGACCTACATCATAAATTCATGAAATTTTGGACAAAGTTTATAAAATAATAATAAGTGCTAAAATTCAAGTGCATTACTATTTTCTCAAGGAAATTATTTCCAAAGAAATAAGGGGATTTTAAAGTCAATTTGATGAAAACATCAAATGGTCTGGTATGCAATTTTGCACACACACACGGGCAATTACTAATAGGGCATTTCCCAAAACGCTGTTTTTTTACAAAATAAAAATGCCAGAAATTGGTGCCATATACTCAATCATTTTCTGCAAATTTCCTGGTAATGTTTTTTCAACAGTGGTGATGGCAAGGTCACACTGAGAACATGAAGAGGATGTTGCCACAATGCAGAACTGCCTGTCATCAAACTTTATGTGAAAGATCAACGTGACCATTAGTGCCCTACCGGTCATCCACCGGTCAGTTCAGGGACGTCATTATAGCCTTAAGGTCGATAGGGAGGAGGGGGATTGAGTTTGTCAAAGTCACTGGTCCCTGCCTCACATTCACCTACATGTACATGTAGCTGGCCATCATTCGGGTTATCATAAAACCCATAATTAGCTATGCTTTTCCATGTCAATTCAAATTTGAGCAGACCTACAAAAACAACAAGTTGAGAACAACTTGCAGGAGCTACCATCTTGAACCAGGAACATTTTTTTAGGCATATTCAATGGCTTTCCATAGCCCTCTAACGTTGAAGTCAGCAGTCTTTCTCCAACTGGTCATACAGTTTACTGTCTTAAAAGTCTATAGCTGATTTCGTACAGCTAGCAATTAGAAACATCGTGTCACAAGCATTAGCAACGTGCGAAATATGAGTAATGAGGCCTGCTAATTAAGTCTCAATCGACACAAGCATCGGCACAAATATGGGCAACGTCAAATACGGGTTACCAAGGCGACGTGGACGTGACGTCAGTGATTCTGGTGAAGTTGAGGAGCACAACTGTGGCAATGAAAAGAGCAATAATATGGCACGATTAAACTACATGTATAGCCATTGATTGAATATCGGATTCATGAAGCAGAAATGTGCATCCAGATAAAAATGTCCGTAGGAAACTACTTCAAGTGCATGTATTGGAAATAATCGGATAAGCATGTTAAACATGAGAAGTTTGAGAAATGTTCATAATATACCAATAAGGAATCACGGGATCTCTGAAATGTTTGTTTCGGGGACCTTCGTTCAAGTTCGTTGGTGGCAAAAATGGTTAAATGGGAGCAGTGTTGACCCAAACGACGTTAAACGGGGTCAATATGACATTTCACGTCCTGTGCTTTAGCCAGGTGAAAACGCAAATCCTAGCAGAACAATGAATCTTATTTTGCATGACCACCTTTCATAAAACGGTTTTAGAGCAATATGTTTCGTTTATTAAACATACGAGTCATATTGCTTACCGTTTTAATCATAAGGCCCAATTCACACCAGTTTAGGCCTACTTTAATCATTGCGGCCAGACTTCAACGGGGTTCTCCTTTAGAAGTATCTAATAAGGCCACTGAGGGTATCTTCTAAATGAAACATCGTTGGAGTCTACCCGCAATAGCTAAAGTTAGTTTGTGTGAATTTGGCCTAACACTTTCCAGACCACCCAGTTTATCAAATAAAAACATATTGCCTTTGTTGATACGTATATATAAGATTAGTCTTCTTCCAGTTCTTCTGTGCAACTAAGTTTTTGGAAAACATTTCCAAAAACGTCAATTGTTTCATTGAAAATTTACAGAAAAGTTTGCTTAAAGGTTAAAATTGAGCTTTTAAAGCAGCAAAACCTGTTAAATTATAAAAACAGCTCAAAAGTTTCAAATTAGCAAGTCCAATATCAACACCATGTCATTCTCTGTATGGTGACCACCTGTAAACAGTAACCTAAACAGCTTTTTTTAGGGTGGTCACTTTTAACAAGTTTACTGTAGGCTACACATCATAACCTGTCTAAAAGTCTAAAAGACCAGTGAAAAATACGTTTTCAGACAGGTTTTTTACACATGAGTTCCAAATCGGGACCAGCACATTTTGTATTTTTTAGAGAGGATATTCTTCTACACAGGATGCTTTTAGACAGGTTCTACAGTATTCATTGATAGTTCCCACTATTGCAACTACGCCAGACACACTAAATACTAGAGATTCGATTAATTTTCAACTAGAATCAAAAACGTGCCAATGTACAGTAAAATCTGATGAAGTGAAAAATCTGTATATAGTGACCACTTTTCATAAATTGGTTTTAGTGCATACATTATGATTCCATCATAAAAACATTATGTATAGTGGCCACTTGTATACATTGACTAAATTTGGCCATCTTTTAGGGGGGTCAACTTTTGCAGATTTCCCTGTACCTGTAGCTTATGTTACCTTTGACCACAGTAGGCCTAAGGCTTTGCCTACTAGGTTAGAACGAGTTAAAAGATGGTTACCATCACTCCATCCCCTATATATTCATTGGTAGTTCCCACTTTTTACACATATTCCATACCTAATGAATACCAGAGATTAACGAATCATTCAACTATATCTAAAGCGTGCCAAAACTATCGAACATACGTTCTACTTTACAGGTGCTTCAAAAACCGTGGGCGTCGTTAAACAGGCTGAATCAAACAGACAAACGTACAAGCATAGCATATAGTTTGACATCAAGGACATCCAAACGGAATCGCAGGCCCTGGTTACTTCTAAAGGTAAAATCAACCACTGTACAAAAAGTCAAAAAATCCACTTTCCCGAAATGCAGTATCGAAACAACAGTCTCCAAAGCAAATTTTTAAGCCTTCATTAAATATGCACTTTCGTTTTCTTATTTGAAAGCTCTAATTTGAGCGGATCACAATTAGGCTCGAAATCCGTTTATTGCACATTTTTTTCTAACCATCCATCGGCTTTAAATAAAAAAGGCAAAGAGTAAAAAAAGTGTCTTCTTGGTAGAGTGCTAGTAGGAGAGCCATCATTGATTTTTCGCCAACGACGGAATCTGCTGCCGCCATAGTGAAGGAGGAACGGGGCGCGGGTTTGGCGCTCGCCAGGCGGGTTTTGGGTCCCGTAGACCCGTATCGGGATTTCGGGGGTGTTCGGACTTACCTTAAATCCAGAAATCCGTCCGTATAAATCCAATAAAAGAGGTTTTTTAGGTCCGCGAACAGAAAACACGTCAACGATGCAAAAGCGAAATGGCCGTTGAATGAAGAATCGGAATGATAGGGGGCGCTGTTCGGCTGCGGCGCTCATGACGTCATGGACGGCTAGTTAGCCGAGCGCCGGTATAAACAAGATGGCTGCGCCCATGCTGTTTTTGCAATTTCCAGCTTTTCAAACAAATTTTGGGTTAATTAACTAATTAATAGTTAATTAAAGCTACCATGGCGTTCAACCGTTTCATGCATCCCCGGAACGTCTATCGCATCCCACCCGACTTCAAAGAGCTGGCTGTCAAGTTCCCAGAGTTTCGACGGCATGCTGTTCAAGTATGATTTGATCGAAGAACAGTAAAATTAGAATCTAGGAAAACTCCACACCTAACTTAAGCAAACCTAGCATTAACTAACGAAATTAACCCATATCGGCCATAATAAAATAGGCTCAAGAAGGGTTAGGGGTCATCCACAAAGAACGTCCGGTTATTTTGGCGGATTTTAAACTTTCCCAGCTCCCCCTCCTCTCTTTTTTGGACATCCCAGGCTAAAATTTATTTTTTTTAAATAATAATAATAAAAACTGATATATGTACATATAATCAAGCACTGGCTCCCTATTATTGAAGAGGATGCTATCGTATTTTCCATGCAGTCATTTAGTTTTATATATTTTATGAAATTATGGAGAATTGTCACTAATTTTCTGATATAATATATCGCACCATGCAGATGTGATAAACAGACTAAAATTGGTATTTTTTTATTGAAATAAAAGGTAGATATTGACCGAGACTTGGTTTCGGAAAGAATGTAGCTAGCTACCTACACGTAATAATGTTCAAGTTTCTGCTGCTGGTCAAACTTATGGCTAAATTCACTTGACCGGAAGATCAATTGGTTTTTTTACCCTCCCCTTTCTCTGGAATATAGTTGGGTTCTTCTCAGTTCGACCCTTCGACTCAATAATATTAAATGGAGAACCACCTCAACATCGAGGAACAATCGATGTACAGAGCCTAAGCAGGATTTTTATTGTCCGAAAGCAGCCAACCGGCCCTCCCCCCTCATGTCCGGACGCAGTACTTTTAAATTAATTACATCTTCAAAGAATTACTAACATATGACAATAAAAATGGGTTCTCGATCAATCGAGGTCATTTCGTTACCGAAAGTTTGCCTCTTTACGTTTTCAGGATTTATCCGGTAATCTCCACGTCGACTTCAAGAATCCCGATGCTCTTCGGTCGCTCACCTGCGCGCTTCTCAAAAAGGATTTCGATCTGGACGTCGAGATTCCAAAAGATAGACTGATTCCGACAGTTCCACTCAGGCTAAACTACATTCTGTGGATTGAAGATTTGTTGAGCGCCTTGGCAGCCTGCGATTGCGAGAAAATAATAAAAGGGTTTGATATAGGTAAGATGTGGCAGCCGAATTACCAACAGCATTTTATTGGAAATTTCATAAAAACGTTTTCGTCAGGAACCGGGACGTCGTGCATCTACCCTCTGCTCGGGGCCCGAAAAAACGGCTGGCATTTCGTGGCTTCGGAATCGGACGCCGAAGCCTGCGACTCGGCCCGTAAGAACATCGCCGCAAACGGCTTGAACGACAAGATAGAAGGTGAGATCCGAGAGCGGTCACAACCAATCGAGATAATCCGGCGTATCGGGACTGACGCCCAAATTTTTCCTATTCAAAGTTTTACGTGTTGCGCCGGACTGCGCCCTCCTGGACGCTGTGCAACAGACTGGCCAGCACTTCCACTTCAGCATGTGCAACCCGCCATTTTTCCTCAACGATCTGGATGCTCGGCCGGAGGGCAAAGGTCGCTCGGCTTTCCGTCCACCACCCAAAGGAGCCAACAGCCCTAGCCAAAACGAGGCCGTGACCGCTGGCGGTGAGGTGGCTCTAATCAAGAAGATGATAGAGGACAGTCTGATCCTCAGAGACACAGTCAAGTAAGACTCGTCGAAGCTATCGTAGTATAATTTACAGGTTTGTTTCTTTGGCCTGCTCAGTTAAAACTGAGTGCAAAGGTCGCTCAGCTTTCCGTCCACCACCCAAGGGAGCATGCTCAGTTAGAACTGAGCAGGTAAATGTCAGGTAATTTGGCCTGCACTGATTCTGTTTCTTTGGCACAGGAAATAGAAAACCAGTGCAGGAAAAACCTGCACTGAAAATCTCAAGATCGTCTGCTTGATAGTTTCCTCATCTGAAAGATCATTTAGTAGTTGAACCAATTCATTTCTGTTTCTTTGGTTTACCATTTCACTTTGCACTAATTTTCACTAACAGATAGCTCCACCCATTTCCTGTTTGCACTGAGTGCAGGCCAAAGAAACAAACCTTATAATTAGCTACAACAAAATAATTTTCTGTAGGATCTACACGACCATGCTGGGCAAGAAACAAAGTTTCAGCGAGGTCAAGAAACTCCTGTGTGATCTGGGAAACAACGCAGTGACAAGCATCTGCCAAACTGAATTCTGCCAGGGTCATACCATGCGCTGGGGCATCGCATGGACATTCTGTCCGGAAATCGCCCTGGATCAGGTACGCAATCCCTGGGTGCAAGCCGCAGAGCCAAGTTTTCGGATTTACAACCTTGCCTTCTTTCAGGTGTTACGGTCAAGAGAGAAGCCGACAAAACCGATGGTTTTCGAGCACCCCGGAGAGTTTGCCAGCTTGGATGAAGTCTTGGAGAGGGTGCAGGACATCTTGATAGAATTAAAGGTCGGCAGGCCATTTATGTTCAAAGCGGCACAGATTTGTATTATATAAATTGAGACCAACAGGTATCCTAGCCACTGTTAGGGATAAAAATATAGGAATTATAGGACATTTTCTTTGAAAATATAGGAGAAATTTATGACAATTTTAGGACTTTATAGGACTTTTTTAGATTAAATCAACTTTTGAAACATCATTTTTACAACATTTATTCGATTATTTAGAAGGCATTTAGGACTTTTTAGGAATATTTAGGACTATATTAGGACTTGTTTGTCACCCTGGTTATTACAAACCTGTTCAAAAGTTATTGAAAATATAGGACGGATGGAATGCCTGCGTCACCAATGCTATCAATCATTGCAGATCTCCTTCTCCGAACTGAAGTGCAACTCTGACACTCTCTCGCTACGCTGCACTGCGTCGGAGAACACGTGGTCCAACCAGAGACGCAAGCGCCGGGCCATGAAACGAGCGGCCGAGACAAGTGGAAATAACAATGATGGCGACGAACTACAAGAGGCTAAGAAGCCAAAAACCGAACTTGATTTAGAGAACGGACTTAGGTGTCCTGGCATTGCAATTTCAGAACAATCTTCGGCGAACGGAGAAGAATCCTCGTTGCCAGCAGCGGTCTGTCTTTTGACCTTGCATTGGTCTGGTGGTACTGCCGCCATCGGAGTTCAATGGCTCGAGGGAAGTTTGGGCAGAGATGCGGCGCAGCAAATCTTGCAGTACTTTAAGAACAGATTAAAACCTCCATCCCGGGAAATCGAAAGCGGAAGAATCAAACGGCATATGACGAAGGCCTAAGAAAGTTCAAGGATTCTCGGAGGCAACGACAGTTTGCGATTACTTGGAATATTCTTCGACAGCTCAGAAGATAACATACGTCCTCAACTTCCTGAAATCTAAAAAAAAAAGATTAAAAGGATGCCAAACCCGAGATACTTTGTGCAGAAATTAGATTGTACAGTTTATAATAAACAATTTTGTTTGAACGTTTTGTCTGATCATATCTCTGAAAGAAAATGGTGGGTAAAGCATTCGGTCTTTGGTTTAGCATCCGCTATTAGTGCAATTCTTTGTTGCCTCGAGTCTCTTCCGTTGTTATTCTTGCAAATTCCCGAGAAAAAATAAAAAAGCATAAGATTTCATATAGCACCTAATGTTTATTCGTGGCTGCCCCGAAGGACGAGGGGGCACAAACCGCGCCGGTTGACCTTTCACACAATTATTGCTCATCAAACATTCAACACAGTTAACGGAAATCAACCCTTTGGGGCGCAGCACGGCATGGCGCATCCACACGCACGGCAGTCACACAACTAGAAACACACGATTTGAGTCAAGGCAACTTGGGCAAACTTGGGCAAGAAGGAGAACTTGGGGAAGGAAAGCAGTTTCTGGCAGCTGGTTAGGGGAGTAGCGGCCGCAGCTGTATCAACTGGAGTTCCGGCAGTGTATCGCACGAGTCAGTGCAACCAGGTGGCTTCTGCATGGCGGCTTATTGGCTGCCAGCAGTTGGTTCCCTCGCAGTTTTCTACCGCGAGGGCCATTTTTACAATTGTTGGAACCAGCATGGTTGCCGCTCGGCTTTTCCCCCCAGGCTTTGTGCCAGCGTGCAATGATTGTGTGGTTCCGACAAAAGCAGCTAAAAAAAAAGGAAAGAGCCTTCCTGAAGCCCAAGAAAGAGCTCTTCCTAATTAACTTGGCATGCGGAGCTTTCCCCACGACTACGGGAGAGGAATCCCCCGGATGACAGATCGTTCCCGGGGAAATTTCTCGAGACACTTTAAAAGGAAGTTCCCGCGAGATTCTGGAAGATGGACTTTCCCAAAAATCCCCCAAAACGAGGAGGATTTTCCTATGAGACCCTGGAAGAGTAGTTTTCCCCGGCACTCCAAAAACGGGATTTTTTCAGGCGAATCAGGAACGGGGATAACCGAGTTATGATACGAGGAAATTTCCCGAGACCCAAGAAGAGGGATCTTCCCCCTTCTGTCATTTCGGGAGGGAGGAGGAGGAGGAGAAAGGTGCGATGGTGGTGCTGATGGCGTGATAAGCGCTAATGGGAGACTGGAGTTAGATTGCGCCGTGCTTCGTTAAAATCTAGAATAAATCTAACGAAGCAAGACGGTCGGGCCTGCGAATGGAAGCGACAAAATCCGTAGAGATAGAAACGCAGGAAACACAAAATCATCTCTTTACAATAATCAAAAAAAAAAAAATATCTAGGTCGCTAACAAAACGGCTACCTGTTTTTTTCTTTCTTTAATTCTATAAGTATATCTCTATGCGCTTGACCAGAGGTCAGTCTATAATTTCTATATCTACAACTTCTCACTGGAATGCATAAACTAAACTACGCAAGGCACAAGGATCAGGAGCCGGCCGTCATTTTTTAATTGCCACCCGTTGCCAAAATATTTTTCAGTGTTCGGCTTTTGCTCGCTTATCGGTTTTGAAGACACGCTTGTTTTGTGCTTTTGCAGAGGTTTGGAAGCGAGTCATACCAAACAAACTAAAAATTCCCAGTGGCCGGACTTTGCATTAAATGTTAATCCGTCCAAATAGACGCCTTGGACTCTCGATACTTGCACCCTCTACATTCTATGGGACGTACGCCAGCTAGGAATGCTTTCGTACTGCACTAGATTAAAAAAAAATTGCACGTGAGAGAGCGCAGGGGAGGAAGGAGATAACGGAGAAAAAATAAGAGTAACAAAACTAAAAGAAAAGAAAAAAAAACGATCGAGCAATGCTTTTTCCTGGAGGGCTAAACGCCGCAGCGAGAGCTCGCAGTACAAATACGCACTCTAGAAACGAATAAAGGCTTCGACGAGAGAACCTGAAAAATCACGCTCCACAGCGAACAATACTGATCGTGTCTTTGCAACGAGCAAAATCGAGCACCGCTGGGTTCTAGCAGACTCGTGTCCGAGGGGAGAAGTGCATCTCAGACACATGCCTGTTGAGAAGCACGCCCGAGTGATGTATATAGCCGATCGGAGCCTACCCGACTTCCGAACTTCAAAGCATTTTTTGAAATATTTGTCAAGGCTTCGAAGATGTCCGGACAGTTAGCGGAAGTTACATTTTTAGAACGCTCAGATCATTCTGCATCTAGCATGTCCAAATTATGTGTGAATAGCTATTGAATATTCGACACGTCTAGACGACTTGTAAATGATTCTGACCTTTTAGTCGAGCCAAATTCCGCTTAGCCGTGCGTTAAAAACTGCCTGTGGCCATCTTCGGACCACGAAGAATCCGAACAAGTAAGGAGCAATCTGCTCCGCGGTAAGTGGGCAAACTCTGACCAGTTTTGGTTATGACAGGACAACAAACTTTCGTCTGCCGGCATCAGCAACCGCTTGGTACTGGACTAAAAAACCTGTCCGAACGTGTTAAAGATTCGCGCGGCTCTATACTCTAACGGTAAAATGTGGAGATGGGAAAAAGCTGCAATGAGACACGCAAATAACAAGACGAAGGAGAGAAAAAAAAAATGAGAAGATATGATTTAGGAGGAGAGGGCGGGGGGTGAAACTGATGAGACACTGAGCTTATCTGGTCGTCCCCGACGAGACACGATTTCGAACGCTACGTGAAAGGCAACTGGGGCTTCATCTGCTGGCCAGGTTCTCGATATTGTCAGTTATAGGCTCATCGTTCTTCTGACTCGAGTCCTCATCATCGTTACTCTGCGTTGCGTTCTCAATGGCCGAGCTGTTCTTCTGCGACTGCTCGAACTCGGCTCGGAAGTTGTCGATGTCTTGTTGGCTGCACAACAACACGGCGTTAGAATCTCCGATATAAGAAATGGCAAGATAATACTTATGGACTAGACATGGAAAAGTGGCAAACACTGATCCATGGCGTTGCTCCGATTGGAGTCGTACCTTATTTGCACAAAGAGTATGCCGTTGATTATGTTCAGCATGTCCAGCACGCTGCCCATGGAAGGGGGCTGGATCTGAATGGGCGGCAGTATGGTCCCCAATTTGCCCGTGTACATTTCGTTCATCTTTTTCTGCAGGATGACTGCCTGTTGGGTAAGATGGCGGAGACAATCCGAGCTCTCCTTCGTCTTCTCGTGCTCCTCTCCCAACTAAAAACAGAAAATGTTAGACTGAGAGGCAAGTTTCTAAACGAAAATGTGGTAAGATTTCATTGAGCAAATTCAACGGGACTTCTGAGCTGTATCACTAGGCAGGAGCACTAAATTCCTTGTTGCCTTCACTCTAAACATCTACTTGACACTAAAAGTAACCCTAGGCCTAATCGCCGTTAAAACAGGTACTTGTGCTGCCTTACCAGGTCTGATGTTGTGTTTGTACATGGCAACGCTCGCCCAAACAGTGCTCGGCGACACACAAGACCTTTTCAACCCATTCAAATGAGACTTTTCTAGCCAAACTGAGGCTGCTTTCCGAACCGCGTTCGCAAATATTGTCATTTCCGACATTACACGCTCGCACGACTAACCTGCTGTTTGTAAATGGCATAAGTCTCCTTCTCGTTTTGAAGGGCAGCACGGAAATCTCCCATGCACGACTGGGTACGAGCCACTAGGTGGTAGCTCACCGCAACCTTAAGGCTTTTGGCGCCGTAATACCTGAAAGGAAATGGGACGATTAGGTTTTGTCCGTCCGTGGCATTCACTCGACAAATACTTGTGAAATGAGCTTACTTTATATTCAACAGCATTGCTTTTTCCAGAAATCTGAGTGACAGGTCGTACTCTCCCACTGCGTGCAGCACAAGACCGATATTGCTCTGAAGAGAAATGGTTAAATAGTTGAAAATCCCTAGTTGCTAGCGAGTGGGAAAAAAAAAGTTAACAATGAAAAAAGAAACTGCGGGCGTACGTCTAAAAGGGCAATTTCCGGATGGTTTTCTCCGCAAACTATCAACGCCAAATAGCGTGCTCGATAAAGGAGTTTGAGCGCCGTGGAGACTTGAGAATTGGCGAAGCAATAGAGTGCTAAATGAGTCTGAAGAGGAAAAAATATAAGCACTATTTATAAGTCCTTCTTTGAATCATGATAGCAAATCTACTTCAACTCACATATTCGGTGATAGTGTAGGGGTGGTCGATACCATTGACCCGCTCGCTCATGAGCGCCGCCTTCTGCTGGTAAGCCATGGCTTCCATGTGATCGCCCATGATGTAATTGAGGCGGGCGATCATCCGTAGGCACTGGGCGATCTCCGGGTGTATGGGACCGTAGACGTTGTTGAGGTAATTGAGTGCTTCGTTGATTAACTCGTAGCCCTCCCTCAGGTAGCCCTGTTGGATTTTCGTCTGACCGGTCGTGTAGAAGTGATATGCATCGGTGGCCTGGAAACATGGCAAAACGGTACATTAAAACGTAATTTAGCGGATTAAGAGGTGATAGAAAAATTGTCTTTGCAGATCTCGGCTTAAAATACAGATTTTTGTCAAAGGATTTAATTTGTTAAGCAACAAACCACAGCATTTAAATGTCATAAAACAAGGAAGCCACTAGCGGACGAATTTGCTCCGTGCGGTGGATAAATTGCGGAAAGTAAATAGTCTGCTCTCGATTACAACGAACGCCAAGAAGATGAGAGGTTCGTTCGTTATATCCGCTATAACGAGAGGTCTATTTTTTTATTACAAAGAACATTAGTCGAATTGTTAGTTACACCGAGAGCCGACTGCATTTCAATTTTTTACCAAATGGGGTAGTCCTAATTAACAATAATCGTAGTGCTCAACCTTGCAAGTCACTTTTCAAAGACAGCATTTTTCCGTCACAGTTTAAACTATCCACCAAGCACTCACCCTGGGATTGATATGCTTGACGAGCGGGAATATGTTGAGGATGTCGTCCTCGCAGAAGGTCTGTCTGTGTCGGTTGTCAAAGGAGTACTCGCGGAGCAGGATCTGAATCCCCGTCTTCATGCAGAACGACCTGAGCAGCGAGATCTTCTGCAGCATGTATTTTTCGATGACCGTGTCGACCGAATCGGCTTCAAGCAGCCAGCCGAAATAGGACTTCAGCTCGGATTTCAAGCTGCTCCACAGAGACTTTGGGGTCAGAGTGGTCCATTCGTTATCTGTTGAAATGGCAGAAGATTCGTTAGTACAATTCGTTGTTGTTGTTTGTTTGGTGATTTTTTACGTTGGCCTATTTCTGCACACGAAGGCTCAACAACGCCAGTGAAAGGGCCTACGGGGGGAATTCCACCCCCCTTCGACCGGGGATCGAACCCCACCCACAGCCTGGGATCGAGAGGCAAGCACGCAACCACTCGACCATCGGCGCCGGCCCTTATACAATTCGTGGCAAAAAAATACAACGTCGAGTCTCGTCATTTCTAACCTTGTACAGCGAGAGGACTGTACCGATTCCTTCTTTTACTCTTCTTCTTCGCGGCTTTCTTCTGCAGCTGTAGGATGACAAGAAAAAGCCCATTTAAAAGCCAGGACTAAAACCCAGGGCCCGTTACGACCGGAAGCAATTCCTCACCTCGTCCGTGGCAATGGGTGCATGCGGCGCTTGGCACGAAGACAGGAAGCAGTTGATGAAGTGGCTGATGGCTGCGGAGAGACTCATCATCTCTACGTCCTGCATGTATGTCGTGAACAAGTGTTTGGCGGCTCGAGTGAGCAACTCCGAGGCGGCAATGCTCTGCGAAGAATTGAGAATCGGGTAAATAGAGAGCGGTCGTAACATGCAACCCGAGCCACATGCCGAACTGGACACTTACGTAGACGTATTCCAGTTGGGGGACCTTGGCCAGCATGTCGGCGATCTTGCCCAAGTACCGCACGTTGATGCCCCTGAAACAAATTTTAAACGGCCCTTTAACGGCGAACTTAATCGTAGGTTAGCTCGGCTCAGTGGAATTGTGTGCCCTACCTGTTGTGCATGGCCTCTGTCAAGGTGATGCCGTCAAGAGGCGAGGCAGAGTGGTCAAGGCAGTCTCGAATCTTTCGAAGAAAACAATAGAATGCGCGCATTTAGGAAAATTTAAATTTTGTACGAGTGGAAATCCCAAATTCAACTCGTGCCAACTTACCAAGCTCGGAATCTGGAGAGTGATGAGAAATTCGGCAGCGTCCTTCACCAGCTGACGTTCGCTTGCCAGCCTTTCACCCTGAAAATCCGCAAACATTAGTCAAATCCGAATAACAATAAAAACGCGGTCCGTGGCGCCTGATATTCTCACCTCTGGTGCGAGGTGGCTCACCCCCGTCGAGTAGACATCGGGGTTGAACCGGATGTCAAATTCCGCCTCCTTCAACGACCCCACGGTAGCGGCTGCTTTTCTGACAATTTCCTTCGTGCTTTCCTCCACTGAGAACGGAGGGAAAAAAATATTGATTCCTCTGGGGAAGTCGCGCTTTGCGAAGGTGGTGCGCCACAATGGTACTTACAATCGCTCTTGTCGCCAGCTTCGGTGATGGACTCTACAATCTTCTTGGCATTTTCTGTTTCAATTGAGTTTTTCTCGCTGTCCTTGTCGCCGGAGACAGCTTTCTCCAGCTCAGTCTCCTCATCGTCTCCATTGCAGATGGCCTTAGGATCGGCATCGGCCTGGCCTTCATCTTTGCTCGCCTTCTCCTTACCCGTGTCCTCCTGGTCCTAGAAATATTGAAAATCACACAAAGGTTTATTTGAATTTTTCAGGTTTTTCGGCAATAGACAGAATTTCCCCAATTTGCATTATCACAAACAAACCATTTTACACTTTAATTTACAAACTTTCCTGTCTAAAAATTTCCAAAACCTTAATTCGCAACCTCAAGTTTTTTTTTTTATTAAAATTACTCGGGCACTCTCCATTTTTCTCGATTAAAATTAAATGGCACGTGGGAAAATATAATGTGAGGTTGAGCGACCATTGACATTAGCTACGGGGGCATCTGGAGAAGACATCTGACGGTAAAATTCCCTACGCAGGAATGCTCGCTCCGTGTCACATTCCTCAAATGCCACAATAACCTGCCGGCCCTGACAACACCATATTTCCATGTGTAATGGCACCACAAAGTTTTAGGACACGTTTTCGTGGGGGGAAATATAACTCAACATTTCATAATTTTGCGTTACCCAATGTTCGATACAACGATTAATTTTGCATGCTATTGCACGGGAAAATGATCGAAAATAAGAGCAAACTGCAGTCTATCGGTAGAAGCGACAAGTCGGCGTACAAAGTAACTTCCACGCGCCGTATATTACGCATCGACTCACCTGAGTGCTACTGGCATCCTTCGACTGCTTCGCAAAACCGAGCCGCTGAAGGTGTGTGGCCACATAGCGAATGAACATCATATATCTTGTTCTATAAAATGGGGAATAAAAAACAGATGAGGACAGCGGCGAGCCAGAAGACACGAACAGGGGATACGAATCGCGAATGAACCAAAGCAAGAGTATTTTCGGACCAGATTCTCCAGCTACTACAACTTACTCTATAAATGCATCCACCAATTCCTGTCTAAGGCAACATAATTTATGTTTGTGTTCAATGGGGAAGCCCAACGCTTTTGATTTCTCACTATAATTGTCATCGCTCACTGGAATAAAAAAAAGAGGAATTTCAGAGTCCCGGATCACAAAATCGCAAATCTAAAATATGAAAGATTTCTCCAACATTCGCTAGCTTTCAAAGTTGTTTTACACAAAGCTACGGTCCTCACACTTTAAAAAGTTGACGTCCGGAGGAAAGGTCCGTAGAAGGTCGAGGATGTAATATCGTCCGTCATTTCCGACGATCCCCTTGCACTCCACGGAAGAATCCAGTTCCACCTCCTCGCCATTGTCGCTCAGAACCCTGCGGTAGAAATTAGTTTAGTAAACGAAAAGCTCGAGTAACGGCAGTCTCGGACAGGTTTCTTACTTGTGTGGCAGAATCTTCAGCTGCAGGGCCGCTTTGCTGAGCTAAATAAGAGAATAAGGAGTCGAATTAAATTCTAGCGTCGCGTATGACTAGATGTCTTGGGACGTACTCGACAACCGCACTTACCAGTTCCTTGTATTTGGCATCGGCCACCACCGTTTTCCCGAAATCGATGGAGCCGTATATAACCGACTGTTCGTGCTCTCGCTCCAGGATACCTGTCAGGGAGGGGAAAGTAGTAAATATATATCTCGCAAAAACCTCCTCACAATTTTTAATTTCCGAAAGCGGGCAAGATTGTGTGCCCTTCAAATATTAGGTCACCTGGAATAATGGATTGAGCAGTAACACGGTAACCGCGGTAGTCGATGACGACTGTTCCCAGAGTGGATAAACCCTCAATGTCGACCGTGCTGTAAACCCGCACGCCCTGGAGATCGTTTCTCTGCGAAAGCAAAACACGAGGTTCCGTTTTAATTAAATAGCTACTGTTGGAAAAAAAGTTATAACATGCGCGAGTGATTTTTCATTTAAGAGGGCTGCACACCAAAATAATTCTTTTTTTCTAAATTATGTTTTTATTTAATTTTGGAAACTGTTAGGAACAAATGGAAAGTACAAGGACCTAGCATAAATATTCTATTATTTGTTTCATTTTTTTGTTTGCGTATATGTATATTCCATTTCATGGAAATATGTCTGTATGACATGAAATGAAATACACATATACGCAAAAAAATTTTTTAACAAATTACAGAAATATTTATGCTAGGTCCTCCTACATTCCATTTGTTAATAACAGTTTCCTAAATTAAATTAAAAAATATTTTAGAAAAAAAGGCTCATTCTGGTATGCAACCCTCTTGACCATCTTCAGCTTTTTCAAAGAATAACCGAGAACTAAGATTGAATCTTCCGAGGAACCAGATAACGCACCGGTGCAACGAATGCAGCAGCATCGCCTCCGAGTTCCTTGTAGTGTTCTTTCACGTCGAAGCCGAGACTGAAAAATATGTTGTTCCAAATGAACATCTGCATCCTGAAACGCAAAAGAAAAAAACAATATTAAAATCAGCGGTGCGAGCTTCTTTAAGAGGGATGCCTACCAGAATAAACCATTTTTTCTAAATTATTTTTTAATTTAATTTTGGAAACTGTTAGGAACAAATGGAATGTACGAGGACCTAGCATA
>JAQGCC010001147.1:0-26151 GCA_034698905.1 Xestoiulus laeticollis | reverse complement strand
CTGTCATTCTTCAATACAAATTTAGCATAAGCAGATATGGCTTGCCTATACTTTTTTGGTTTGCGATTTTTGGTTATTTTAAATTTATTTGAATAGCGTTTCATAAAACTGTTTCAAATGTTGCACGACGTTTTATTAAAACATTTACAACAAAATGTATATTACCGTTTTAAACTAATACAATTATTTTCAAAGTTATTCATAAAAAAGTGCTAATGCCAATACTTTTTTGAGCCACTGTATGCCCTAGCTGGCAAGAACACTTCAGAAAGGATATGTTCGCTATTTCGTTCAGGCCGTATTCATTACCATCGATAGCACGGCATCCCATCAGGGAGCATAGTAATGGTCAACTTCACTCCTGAAATGGTGGCATTCAGCCAGCTAGCCATTTAACCGTAGCATTTGAAATTGGCCAAAGCTCTCGGAGGATAGTAGCAGGACGCCATCAATCGATGCCAATTGTCGCCATGAACATTCGCATTCTTTTCATATGCGTTAACTAGGGCAAACCAAAGCTGAATGAATACCACTGTCCAGATCAATTCCTCCGAATGTGGCTCAAGAACACCCCCGCTGTATCTATTCCAATTAAGTGACCACAACACTCTGATTAACTCATTAGAGGATCTAATGATCTTACTTTTTGCCACTATATACCGAAAAGCCGACAATACCTCGATCAAGGCAGTTGCTAGATTATCGAAACCTAAGGAAATCCTCTCGACCAAAACAACCTTAAATCAACCATGCAATGTTGACGAAAACTGATTACTTAGCATCAAGACAAATACAACAGCTTTATACAATGTGGCATGTCCATCATAAATGTTTCCACCAGTCGGCAAATCTGACAATGTGGTATAAGCTATAAAAGATCACTCCTGGTGACAGACAGTGCTTATAGACACATGCTCCAAGATAGTTTTATGACAAATTTAAGCCTTTTAAAAGTTTATGTCATGCTGTTTTATCGACGATAAACAAGCAGCACATTAAAATCAAATCGTGTCAGGTAACTCACTACTTGTAAATTAACGAATTGAATTAATTCAGTTATTTTCGTATAAAACAAGTTTACCAGAAACGAAATTTTAAACTTCCAAGTTTTAAAATATATCCTAACCAACTTGACAACTGAAAACTCGCTAGTGCGAAAAACATATTTTGCATGTAATGTAGATCTATATAATGATGCTAAAATTAGACAAAATGGGAATTCCCAATTTCTAAAGATGCTGAGCGCGTCATACCCAGGGTGGCCACAAGTTTCATTTTCAATTTCCTTGACTAAAATCCAAAATTCCCTGACCAAAACTTACTCGCTAATGCATATAATTTTGGTTGTCATAATGAAAAATAAAATTGCAATCGCAATTAAAAGCGTGGCAAAACACTAGATTTTGTTACAAGTCCAGCTGGATTATAAGGGGTTTAAAATTGTTTCTCATAGCATGGAATGAAAGTAAATTTGAATAAGGAAAGCACACATTATTTGGCGTTGTTGAATTTTACCAAAATCGTTTGCAAAATAGTTTTGCCATAGGTTTGCAAAATGTGTACAAAATGGCGAGAATTTTGGTGACATTTGGAACAAATATCACTATTTTGCAAACAATTTTGTCCGCAATCAATTGACAATCACTTTTTTCCATAGCACAAGATTTTGAAAGACCGTTTGCCACAACCAAGAATGCAAAAAAGCCGTATAAACTTTCTAAGCATCACTTGCCATGCCAAGAGTTGCGACTGAATTAATTTTCCGGTATTTCCAGACAGTTTTGATGCCATTTTTACATGTTCCGCACGCCCAAAAACTGCATCAATTTCTTTTTTTTTTTAAAAAAAAAGTACAGAAACCAAAAGAAAAAAACTTTCAGAAAACATTGCCAGTCGCGCTACATTTGTCAATATTTCCCCCCTCATTTTGCAACGCCAGGATATTTCAGTGTGCATTCTTGATACAAAAAAAAATATCGGCCCGTTTTTCCTATCACTCCTTCCAGTGCACATGGTGACAAGTATGAGAAAGTATGACGTTTGTAAAAACGGAAGTTATTTATTTTTCATTTTTCATGCCCAGTCGAATGGCATTTGCAGTGGGAAAAAAAATAACAGCGTTCCAAAGTCGTGTGTCATATGCCCATGCGAGAAATATCCTTAAAAAACATGTGCAAAAAAGTGGGCCAAGATGAGAACCTGGGCTCTGCTTCTATTCCGAGCCACACACTCATACTTTCACTCACCTACTTGCAATTAACCTCACTAAAGTTAGAATATACTTTTTACGCAATACGATGCTGGGAGAGGAAAAAAAGTAGTTTTACAAAAAAAAAACCAGGCAATTTAAGCGAGACTAACGAATATGCGAAACAGGATTTCCTAAAATGCCATCACAACCAAAGTGAAACCGAAACCGTTTCTGTCAAAAAGATCAACAACCTGCTGAGGACTACCACTGTGTATAATACAGCACAGCTAACAAGTCTACAGACCACAGCTTGAAATGACATTACTACTCATGAATTAGTTATATTCAAAAGTCTGAACTATATTTCGCATTACATATTAACACGGGATACCCAAACACATGAAATCTCCAACTTCCTTGACTATGGACAAGGTCCGCGTTACGTGCGGTGCCCCCTAGAGGTAGTAACACGATTTTAACACAGAACCACATTAAGAATTAATCCTTTAAATGATAATATATAGCGATCTAATCATGATACCAAAATAAAACTTTGGGAGGTTTAAGATGGTACGAAATAATTTTGTGAATTTTTTCAAAATTTTAAAATAGTAACTTTTTGAAATAATAATGAAAAAACCATCTTCATTGCTTGATACTGCGACCTCCTATCCCGTACAAGTTTTCAATTTTTATTTAACTACTCGCGCATGCGCTGTTTTGTAACGCGGACCTTGTCCATTGCAGTGCTTAAAACAATAAACTTGTTTTGTTCTAGTTTGCCAAAATCTTGTCTCCTAGCTCAAAGAATTTGTTCTCGAATACATTTGATTTACAATATTCAGCAAATGATCATTTCAAATTGAGATCCCATCAACTAGAATTACAATTTTTTTTACCGATGTCATATCTCAATTTAAATGGGGTTTTTTTAAATATAGGAGGTTAGCGAATATTCGTCCCATTAAATAGCCTTAAGAACAGATACAAAATTGGTTATGACAAACACGTAAATTAATGTAAAAGGCTCATTACCCTATGGAGCAAGCCCTATATACATGTAATGTCAAAATTTTCATAAGGCATTTTCTCCATAACTTATAAAAATAAATTAATGATAAAAATTGCACAATATTCATCATGTTTCAGAGCATCCAACTGGCTATTTTATTTCGTCAAATTCAACAGCATAAACTTAAAATTGCATATGTTTGAAAAAGGGGCGTCTTTGATGATACACTATATAGCTGCCGCATAACGGCTAATGATGGCACTACAACCTCTCAAAAACATTTATTTAAAAAAATAACTGAAGGAAATACATTTTTAAAAAACAGTCAGCTGGATGCACCAAAATCTGATGAATATTGAGCAACTTTCTTCATTAATTTATTTCAATACGTTTTGGAGAAATGACATTTGAAAATTTAACATTATGCTTCATGGAATAGCAATTTCATGTGCTATCACCTTACTACTGCAAAGAAACCATACATGTAGGTCTACTATAAGATTTTTTTACCTTAAGACATTTAAAAAACCCAAAACGATTGCAGGGCATTGTAGCAAAAAAATACAGAATTGTGGAGGTGAGACCAGACCAGGCCAGGCCCTAGCTTGTAGCAAAGTTGACTTCTTTGACAATGATGGATTTCTACCCAAATGGGATAGGCAGCCGATTAAATGGTCTCTACCCTGACAAGGGCTCTGAAACTCCCAAAGGATTAATTAATTAGCGGTTAGGGTATCGTGACAGAACTCTTTAGCTCGAGTCCTATCAGTTCTGCCGGCCTTGGGTGATGTAAGGCAGAACAGTGGTGGTGGGATATAGTCTTAGGGCAGGGTAATTACTCTTGCTACGGTAACTCCTCACGTTGAAGGATCCGTCTCAAAGGATTTGCTACAATTTGCACATTGAAGTCTTTCAGTGAAAAAGGATGCTTCTGCTGAAAGGCCAGAAATTTGCTTACCGAAGCTGAAGAATAGGAGGGCCTATTTGCAGTTTTCCGAAGTTGCGGTCTCCATATACACGGAGTTAGCAAAGTGGAGAGGAGAGGAGTAAAGTCAATATCACTGTACAAGACACTCGAAGAGCAATGCTTGCAGAAACCAGCAACAAATCGAACACGAGACTCCCAAAGGTGCATCCGCATCGTGGCCACTAAAGCTCCTAGTGTGCCGTCACGCAAGAGAAAGCACCGTATTAACATAGACGCCCTGGGTCTTTTGGGACTTCTGGTTTTGCCTGAAAATCCAAATAGTCCTCGACGCAGACATGGAATCCTCTTGGACCACGCCAAAGAAGGAGTCTCGAGGGAATCTCTACTGGGATTTTGGTAAGATTGATTTTGGCATTTAGGCCATGCTGCAATACGGTGTGCGCATGCAAGCCAAAGTTTCGGGAGATGGAAAGCAACGTCGACACTATACCGTAATTGCCAATCAAAATGTATCCCAAACGGCTAGTCACAAATGCACGAGTAATTATGCTGGGGGAAAAGAGCTTGCACGAGAAAAGCATGCTCTTTGTTCGTGGCGGTGCCCTACATAATCTGAATACCTGTCATAAAGCATTTCAGAAAGCCCGTGTTGGTATTGTGCGATATACGAAGGCAAAGTTTCGAGCAATCTGCATTTCCAGTATACGATACGATGGCATCGCATTCTCCAGCAAGCCGAAAACCCCCTTTTATTTCTCCATCTACCATGGTGCTACGCTCTGATTTATGTCACAAATGCATTTGCAATAATCCTGCGAGTGGTTCCTAGAATTCACAATAAAACTCGCATAAATCGAGGGCAATGCGTGCAGCGAGCTGTGCAATAATGGTTTTTAAAGCCGTCCAATGAATAACAACTCTATAGGTTGCAATGTGGCATGCAGGTACATACAGTAGCATCTAAAATAATTATAGCCACCTAAGAGTTGCTTTTAATGCCTTAATTTGCCAACCATTTTATTGGTTAACAAGAATATGAGCAAAAGAGAGAAAATGAAGATAAATGCTTACCTATCATAGTAATAATCCCTGAAAAATAAAAAAAAAGAATACAATTAAGCTTCTTCAATTGCGCAAAGTCGTGAAACCAGGAAATAAAAGTAAGTTAAATCAAGAGAACATCAATGGTTAATTATAGGTGGAAGTCTACCAAACCAGATCTAAACTAAGTGACATTATGGGCTGGTTGCACCAATTAAGGTGAAAATCTAAGGTTTACTAAACTCGAGTTAAAATATAACTTCAGGTTAGCTGTTTGTATAATACCAAAGAACCTTTGAGGAAATGTGCTCGGGTTATGGAACCATCAGGGTTCTCCATCTTATTTTCGACCAATAACAGAGGTTCAATTCAATTCAATTTATTACCCTATACAGTCAGAATACATGTAAATAATTCCAGGAGGCAGGGAGCAAGGTTAACCCTGCCCATAACTGGCAGGGTAAACCTATCTCTCCATCCCCCCCCAAACCTTGATGTACAATGCAAAGGTGGTCGATACTTACTATAGCTTTATACAGCAGGTTAACCCTAGATTATTGAATATTCTTAAATCTCTGTTGGTGCAACCAGCCCTAACTCGCTAACCGAATTCTTAAATTAAAACATGCATTATGCATAAATATTAAAATTGCATCCTTTGATAACGCGAAGTTAATTTACAACACAAACAGCCCCAAGGTGTATTTAGCGATAATGCAAAGTCTTTAATACAGATAGTATAATGTGAAGGAAACCTATTGAAGCTGCACATGATCAAGATGCTACGAAAAATGCAAACAAAAATGCATTGTTTTTGGTATCACAGTGTGTCCATTAAATTTGCTGGATTTCTACGTTATGACAAACTTTATCCATCGTCATGGATATCCATAAAAACTTTATCCATTGCCATGGATATCCACATTAATTTCATCCATTGACATGGATACTTGGATATCTCTAATAATTAGATCCATCTAAATGGATATAAAATATAACTTAATCAATCATTATGGGTATCTAAACTTTGCACTGCACAAATGCATAAACTGAGGAAATATTCAATTTTATCCATACAAATTCCTTGGAACACATTAACTTCTACTAATAAACTTGACAAACGTCTGAAAAATAGTACATTTATATCAGATTTTACGATAAATATCAACTTCCTAAAAGTCCAGCATCAACTGGAGTTTCAAGAATTTTTCCAGCATGGACACCCTGAGCAGCCTATAGCCTCGTGCTTAACACCTCCCAAAAAAAAAAAAAATATGGTAATAAAGGTAAATTTACCAATCGTTGCCAGTATTTGTAAGATTCTGTCTTTTCCGGCCTGTCTGGTGCGATTTGGGTTCAGCAACCATGTTGACATCTGAAACAGAGAAAACGTTCATCTTAATAAACTAAAGTATCTCAAATTGCCTTAATTTCGCCGCCATTTCGACTTTAAAGCAGCTTACATTATTTTATTTCAATTTGACCCTGTCTCTGGAGACAGTTTGCCATCGCTTACAGTAGTTTTAGTTTTGAAACACGATATTGCACAAAACCGATGCTCCATCAAGTTATCTTATCTCTCCATGAGCTTCCAAACGATCTTGTTAAAGGTCTTAAAGCAGACTCGTGCATCACAAGCTTCATGTCAAGAATGGATGAGTGTTTAAGCAATAGGAAATAACCCTGCGTAACTTTAGCAAGACAGTCAATTGGAAAACTAAAAAGCTATTTGCCCATTGTTTATATAGTTGGGTTATTACGCTCTCTATTGAAACTTAAACCGCTTCAGGGAAATTTTAATGGTGTGCTAGATATTCCCAGCGCACATTTTAAAACCGAAAAATCGATAGGTCTGAGCACAAGAGTTGCCTAGCATTAAAAGCCAAGTGGGTTTTACGAAACTATAAGCGTAAATAAACATCAAAATCAATGAGCTTTCCAATTATAAAAAAAAAATATTAACAATTAAAACCTCGTTACACAGCGGTATTGTAAGCTATATGTGACAAGATGATGTCGAGCCTATCAAAGCATATCAAATATTTTCATTTCCGTCAGTCATCTCCACATGTTGCTAAATCAAGTGCCATCATTCCGTATGGGATCACATCTAATTAGCATAACAATGCCCTGTTGCAGCATGCTCCGGTAAATTAATTCAAAAGAAGCAAATTCTTTTGTAATGTAACCAAAAGACCGCAAAGCTTTCGAGAATAGGAATAATCCGTTTGTCTTAAGACATGGAAAAATCGCTTCTTTTATTATTTAAACGAACGAGCTTGGTATTGACGATAAAAACTTAATTGGAATATTAATATGCAGAATATAAATACTATAATGCATTCATAAGAAATGTTTATGCACAGTTTAATTCCGCAGGAAAATCAATTTAAGTGCAATGTCATGCTGTGGGGATAGAATCCACTAGTTATTTTACAGGCAGGTTATTACAGATCAATGGGCACTCAGCAAGGCTTAAAATTCCTGCGAGATATGTGCATCCATTTAATGACGACATGTTTAACAAAATACATATAAAGTAGATCTATGTATGACAAATAATCATATTAGTGATTAAATCGTATATAATGAGCTTAATGAACCTACATAAAGCTCCATAAGTGCATTTGTAGGCCTGCTACAATTGTACAAATTGCTATATAATCCCAATTAAAACATAATGATTTTTCATAATTAGTAATAAATGGTAATCCAAATTAAATAACGTGTGAACTAAATGGGTTCGTACAGATTTTTAAGTCCAAAAAGTAAGGACTTTTTAAGGATACTGCATACAAATTTAAGGACCATTTGAGGAAATTTAAGGTGTTGATGGAAGAGTAGGGATGCCATGTTGTCCCGTGTTATCAGTGATTGCACAACTAGCACGCACACACCTTGTCCATAAAACTAATTATAACATTTTAAAAATAAAAAACAACATACATGTACATGCACATTTTAAATTACCCAAAATTTTGAAAACAAAAAAATATATCAAATGAGCTTTGTATCTGATCATCAGATTATAAAGATTTTTTAAGCACTTTGATCGATTTATAAAAAATGTAACCTTGAAATTCATTTTATGTGAAACATCACACGTGAATTTAAAAATGTGGACCAAATAAATGCAAAGAAAAATTGTATTTTTCTTGATTGTAAAAAATAAAGCTGGTTTATTCTTCAATGACCCACATACATGTAGGCCTATCTAAAGTTTATTGTACATGTACATGATTATGAATCTAAAAAAACTAATAAAAGCTGGCATTTACACGCAAAAACAAACTTTTTTCAGTAAAAACTATAACAGCGACCTTCGAAGGTGAGAAAAGTAACTTTCCAGGGTTGCAGAAGTACATGTACGTTAAATGTAAAATCAAGAATATCCATTGATACATCATAAAACTTTTGAAATTTTGGCTTAACAAGTATAGTCTGGTTGCCAACGTGTTGCTCTATACATTTCAAAAATAAGACTAAGACTTTAGTGCTAAAAGTCTTAGTTTAAGACTTACCCTCTGAGATCATGGGACATTATGGTCTCACAATTTTTGAACCTGTCAGGATATCTACTACATCAACTAGTATGTTTTATTCAAATGTCTGCATGTTTTCCATGTACGAACAAGAACACATACTTGACTGCTGCTCCAATAATTGCATTGCATGACACATTAGAGAAATGCAGAAATTGTATAATATACGCAAAAGAAATGCTTTCGAATGCAAAAAAGTGTCTATTTACATGTAAATGCATTTAATCTTTTGCTTATGTGTACATAGTACATAGTACATGTATGTTTAAGCAATGTTTCCACACTGGATTTTGGGCAAATACATTATATATGGACATATATTATATTCGGATAGAGTAATGAAAACATCCATGTGCGGTATGTGCCATATACATGTGCCATAGTACATGTATATTTAAGCAATGTTTCCACACTGGATTTTGGGCAAGTTTGCAAAACTCCCTAAAACCGAACCAACAAAATATGACATACACGTACACCGTTTTCTCAGTTCAAAGTTCTCGTAGTAGTTTCCATGCAATATTAACGAAGGCAAAATGTCGTAAACTAAATGGACAATATACGTCATAAGAAAAGACGTAGGGAGGAAAAGGAACAAAAAAGACCACATAAGCACGTGCCACTCGCGTTTAAAACGATTATAATGTACATCCAACAGTGCCAATTTATGAGCAAGAGGTCCAGAAAGTAATAAAAACCCAATATTTACTAAATTTAGAGCACGTTACGTACATGTAGGCCTATAAGAAAACTATATCAGCATCCAAGAATCGCTACATTGCATCAACGAGACCTAAGATATTGCATCGAGCGTAGTAAGACTTAATGTATGGTAGGAAGACAGATAGAACGCTGATTTCCAAACAAACGTTGGCTAGCATTAATATTTAAGCAATTTTCTTTAGCTCTACAAAGATTTTAATACACGAGAAACTGTGGGAGCTCATACGCCCACGTAACAATGCAAATTCCTCATGCAAATTTTATTTCGAGACGCATAATTGCAACCCCCTTGCAAAAAATGAAGAAAAAAGGCCCTGATAAGACGCATTGCGTGTATACCAGTTAAATAAATTACAATCATCAACTCATTTGCAAGAAACCATTTCAGTTTGCATAGCTAGCTAATAATGACACCATTTTAAAGCAAATATGAATTCGCGAACATCATAAAAACTAGAGAAAAACGTATTCCCAAAGAGAGGCAGTTTAGACAAGATTCCTATTTATTTAACAGAAATTCCACCATCTTTATAGTTAAGGTATTAAAAATATTGATTTTTTTTATAGACATACCAAGTCGTTCGCGCTATTTAACATTCTCTTATGGCTGCAATCAACTGGATGACGATGAAAATTAAACATCGCGAACAGCAATAAAAACGCGTTTTTTTCTTCTAATAACGTTAGCTTGTGCATGCACTTTGAAAAGATTAGTGAAAAGATATTTTGATATGGCAATGCATTTTGCGTTTTAATCCTTAGCAAAAAAGGGAAATGTAATGACACTTGTTATATCGTGAGATTATTGCAAATCTGAACAACTCTTTTGATAGTCTATATACAAAACGTGCACAAATGAAATTAACAAAAAAAAATTATCCTATTAGTCATATTCCACAAAAAAAAAACCACTTGCTATGGCGAGATTATTGAAAATTTCAAGACTAACAACTGCACTGTTGATCAACAGAACTTGTACAAATGTAATTAACAATAATATAGTTATACAGTAGTTTTTTTTCTGGTGACATAGTTTAAGAGTTTAAAACCATGCATACAAAAAAACCTAATAACAACCCCATGTACAAGCTGAAGATCTGGATGTTAAAGGCTGCTCTTGAAATAATCTTTCGTCAGCATCGTGCATGTCCAAGTAACTCGATCAAATATAGATCCAATGTTTCAATTTGTGGACATAAAACAATATGCAAACATCTTGTTTGGGATAGTTTCATGTTGGACCACTTGAACAATTATCCAGAGAGCTTTTTCTACTGAAACAGATGTATAATTCAAAAAGTCCATCAATGCACAAAATCAAATCCATTGAAACCACCGAGATTTCTCCAGAGGATGGCAACCAACTAACGAAATTCATTATTAACTCCACATTAAATAAAAAAAAAGATCGATAAAAAGCGTTAGCGAAATAAACTACGTTTGCTTATAGACCCAACAGCATGCATGCATGTACAAGCATATGTCACATGTAGGCGTATCTATTAGGGCTTTAGGGATAGTACACAGAAAATTTCAAGCCAAGTATAAACCAGATCAATATAAGCACGGATGGAATCTTTCCGAGAAAGCAGACATAAAAAAAAAATTGGTTGAACGGTTCATTTTTGCATTTATGCTGCGATTCTGTAGAAGATGAAAGAATATTTTTCCAACCGCGGTCATTGAAGCGAATTTGTCGACTGGAATCATTGGGTTTATTGTGAAAACGGTGCAATTCCTCGGTGCACAGACGAGCCAAATGAAAAGCCGTAGGGCGACGCGCCATTACTTTCAAAGCCCATAAACACTATCTCCCAGAACCAGAAGTGGATCGGGAATTAAGGCTCAGAAATCCTGAAGAACCTGGCCTAATCAATTTAAGGCAAAAGCTGAAGAAAGCCTCAATAGGGAATTAGCACAATTCCCCCCCCCCCCCCCCAAAAAAAAAAACACGTGTATTCCTTTCAGGCCCTACAATGCATGTGCTTTTATGCGCTCTTTTCATGAGATATTTGCACCGATTCAACAACCGAGGTACCTTCAAATAGGTGGTCATCAGCCTTAGCGACGTGGGAATGTCATACTATATATAAGCATGTCATATAACAACCTACCATTTGTGGGTATTCAATGCAAAGCATCTTATGATATTCCTGCTTATAACCAAGTTTGTTAAGCCAAATATTTACTGAAGTCAAAATGACATCTATAGGTTAGTTATAGGCACATGGGGCCAATGTCTGTAAGGTCAAATAGTGCCCAAAAGGTTTTTAAAAAAAAACTAACAATGGATTGCGCAGATTTTCTTCAATCTTGACAACATTGGCAGCACTGTTTTTTTGCCAATGCGCATGCGTGGGGACGACGTTAATAGGTTTGTGGTTGAGGGGAGGCCACATTAGAGGGATTGAGCACGTACGCCTCCCTTAATGCCCCGTCAACTGATTTACCTTAACGAGAAGAGATTAACGATGTGGTTAGCATTAAGGGAGGCGTGCACAATCCTTCTATTATAGAGGGATTGCACAGGTTTAATCTTGACGACATTGTCAGCACTGTTATTTTTGCTAATGCGCATGCGTGGGAACGACGTTAATGGGCTTTTGTTTGAGGGCAGAAGACAATTTTATTAGTTTAACGTGATACCATTACGACACCAGCTTAATCCCTCTATTGTTCAATTGCAATTGTTTAGAATATTGTTTAGAATGCTTAAACAAATTAATGGAAATAGGGGTAAGCAGCTTCTTTTACAGCAAAGCTGCAGAAGTTGCTGTCTAAACAGACAGGATCAGCATGTTTTCAAGTACAAAAGCCCTAGACTTTTTAAGCAATTCACTCTATTAGCAACCATGGTGGTGTAAAAAGACGAGGGATGGCATGTAGGAGAATTAATTTGAGATGATCACTGCCTTTACATATAACCTTCTCATTTCACACTCCCACCCCATCCCTATAAAAATTGAAATTTTATAAAAATAAAGTTGAAAATATACTTTACAGAGCAGAAGTCATAATATGCAATGGATACAAAGAGAAATCCAAATATAGACAAGGACCTCGAGGTAACAGAAAAAGTCAAAGAGTAGTAAATTATGATGGTGTGCATCTGATGGACTTTTAGCATAAAGCAGAGCACGGATACTGGCATACAATTCAATAAGTCCGTAGCTGGTCGTCACAGATAACTGCAGCATCATTTGCACTGATATACAATTGTTGAGCAGCAAGGGACTGGTGGCTAATCTCATGGAATGAGAGAACATGCCTACCTTTCTTTTCTCAATACATGTACCCCTTAATCTTCACCACACAAAAAAAGTTTAACAATTTATTATACGATAACGTCAGCAGCGAAACTAATGATGGCGACACACACCCGAATTGTCGACATCTTGTCGCGTAATTTAACATGTCGATCAATCCTGAAAGCAGCCACATTTTTAGGATCCCTGCATACGTCCGTATTACATTCCTTGAAAAAAAAAAAAAGTGAACGACTGTTTTACTATTGTCTAATTTCAACGCAGGATTTTCATTCTTCAAAAACGTGGAACAGTACAAAGGCTATACACGTTGTATCGTTAACAACAACTTGAAAGAAGAAAATTGCAAAATAAATTCTTAGTTTTTCCAACATTCACGAATTTTCTCTTTTATTATAACGATATAAAATTATAAAAATTCTTTTCCATATGCACATGATAAGTGACGTCATTTCAGCGACTTAAGCATATATATATATATCTATCGAACGAAGGGAAGGGGGGGAGGGTTATATCTGAAAATAAAAACCTTAGTAGGAATTTCTTGGCAGGAACTTCTATGTCTCAGGAATTTTGGTTCATCCGGGTATATAAACACATTTATTATAAATTCTCAGGCATGCCATGGCTGTGTTTTGACGCTGCTGAATTGTAAAAGCTGAATGCCCTCGGTCAAATCGTAACGACGTGTCATTTACACCACGTGTTCAGTGGTTATACCATAACGGCGCTATATAATTAAAGGTAGACGGTATTAAGGATATAGTGCTTTCACTTTTATTTCTGGTTTGCATAATCTGTTTTTCCTATTATTTTGGCGCGGTCATGCATTTTATCCACTAAACGCGCATGCGCACATTTATCTTAGAAAGGAATTTGTCAAATTTTCGTTTCGTCTAAAACAAAATAGCATTGTTTTTCAAACAGTGGCCAAACGACTTCTGGAGTACCTGGTCTCTTAAGACTTTCATGCAGCTACAACAGGTTAAAACGCTAGACAGGGTGCCCAGCAAGATGGTGAGCATGTGGTGATATGGCGACTTTGCGGCAATGGCACACTGCAAAGTCACCACATGCTCACCATCTAGGTGAGTACCGTGCCCACAAACCACATTTTTTTAAAGAAAATAAAGGGGTTATAATTATGAGGCTAGAAAGTTGAAAACTACCATCATATTATGTAAATGAATTATTGCATGTCAGAAGTTTAGACTATTTCAACGCTTTTGCAACATTCCATTGAAGAACAAGGTGCTTTCAATGTCTCTTCAACATGAAATACTTGTATGAAAGCAACATACTCATTCAGGTCCAAGCCTGCATGTTATAGACAAAGGCATTATCAGGCAGCTAATTTGTCAGCTACATTTAAAATTTGCCACACGCCACTGCATACCATTCCAAAGCGGTTAAATGATACGGGCAGATTTCCTTTTTATTAATGAGGTATTTAAGAAATTACACTTGAGCACACCAAGTCATGCAAAAGCAGATATGACCACGTAATTGGGGTGGAGTGGGGCTGTCGTGAATTCCATTCTTCCACTGCATATATAGAAGCTGCAGCTTTTGGCACTTCAGGGGGAAAATCATCCAGCCCATTGGGTTTTATTCAAAAGGCCAAAGAACAGATAGAACCACTGCAGTCATATTCTCGCCATTCCCACACTTCTTAAAAACTTAGGTATTTTTTTTTTATCCTCGCCAAAAAAAAAAAAAAAAAAAAACCTTGTGCAGTTCTCAAAGTGTAGAAATGAAAAATGAGAGCCTTATTACCATGAAAGCTCGCCCATTTTCTAATTTATAACGCAGCATTTCCAGTTATACCAACGCTTCAAGCATTACATCCCGGGTTATTTATGCGCATCAAAGGTTATCACGCAATTGAAGCGAATATTTATTTATGAAACTAGTCTCGTAAATCGCTGATGTAACTCATCATCCATTTTGCCGTTATTATCGCAGATTAAAAAGAAAATTTCACTGGCTCTTTTTCAGAGACAACAAAAGAGGTAAAGCGTATAAATATGAGCTTGAAATATATATAGACCTATGGGCAATCTCTTAAACATGCCTTCCATCTAAGCCGTGAGGTATACACCTCCCTTCGTATATAATAAAATGAATTTGGGAGTTCTATATAATGTACATATAAAAAGCTATTTTCACAAAAGTCAAAATTGAAATGGCATTCAAGCAAGGCATACAAAAGGATAAAATTTCTCTATTGTGCTTGAAATGCGTTAATATCTCACTTGCGAGGAAAACAATAGCGTGCGTACGAAGGCGTAGACAATGCAGATATCAACTTTTCAGAAGTTTCGCATGACTTCATTTCCAATAACATGAAATGAATGAGTAGAAAGTATAAGCATATATACATGTATATTCATGCAAAACGTGACTGGTGCGCGCCTTGTTTGCCAAACAACAGTTTAAAGAGTAAAATGAAAACAAAACGATGTACATTACTGTTCAGAAAATTAATTACAGGTTCGAGTATCTCCCATCCAGAAATTAAAACCAATTGTCCGGGTTGAATAGGTTAACTAGGAAATTTGAACCCAAACCGCTACATATTGCAGCATTCCATTAGCCATTCAAAATGCCAAGCTCAAAGAATGGAAAACAGGGATGGGAATTGATTCCAGATTTTCCCACCTGGTACACTGCATAGTGCACAAATAAACGTGAAACAATAAGACGAAATATTGATTTAGAAAAGAAAGTAAATGTTGATGCTTCTCAGGGTGAGACACCCATGGATTATAGTTGCTTCGCATCATCCAAAAGCATCAAGGAAATAAATTTTATGCAAATTTGTTAAATATAGAAAAAAATAATTCAGCCCAAGGATAGCATTTCACAAGGAAGAATAGTGAATGCGTTTTGACATAATTGAAAATTTGAACTCTAGGATGCAGGGTTCCTCAAAAAACAAAATTTTCAGCTTCCCTCGATCGACTTTTGCAGTTAAGTATAACAATTGTTTCTGACTATAGGCCAATAAAATTCAAAATTGTGATAATGTCACAACACATGTTCGATAAATAAACATCTCAACTTGGCTTTACACATAAACTGCAATAGTAAAATGACTGAATTTATTAGGAGCTTAGCAATTATTATTGTGATTTATAGTTATACGATTAAACAAAAACATTTTTTGTGTTAAAAATGAGCACAACAACAGATGTCATTATAGGCACATTCAAGGTAGAGAAACTTAGCCAGGCTAAGCTACGTTTATGCTTACTTAAGGTCTGAGATAACCATTAAATATACTAAAGCAAAAGCACATTCGAGTCATCAGGAAATAAAAACTAATTTTATGTTTAGGATATTTAAAGGACCACCTAGTTTTCAAAATGTGCAGATCCTGACTTATAAATGTATAAATATGTAAATGTAATAGCTAGCAATGCACTAGCTGCAGCTGCAAGGTATTTGCATTACATGTACCCTAGCACTTGTTGGTGTCTTAATTTATTCAGTCAATGGTGTACTGTAACACAATGTTTAAGTCCATTGTAATTCACGGTACATTTCACAAGAAATAAAAATGATGTCAACACGTTTTATGCTAATGAAGTGAAATAATTTCATTTCCAACGTAGGTAAAACTTCACCTCAACCAGTTATACCAATTTATGTCTGGCACACTTTTAACCATACAAATAATATGCATAAAAGCTATTTTTCAACATCTTGGAAATTCGCTACCTATATAGTCTTTTGTAAGATACTACAAGATTATATTTTACACTAAGTGATTTATTAAAGTCGAACATGCATAACATACATGCATTTCAACACCAGTACAACCTTCATTAAAATAAGGCTTCGAATAACATTAACGAAGACTCGTTTAACTATCCAGAAAAGCAACATAAATGCCTTTGTCATGTTCACGCTGTCAGCTACTCATAGCCCATAAGCAAGGTTTTTCAATTAAATTATTAATAAAGAAGATTCCCTATGGCAAAGCTTTGCGTGTACGTCAACCTGAAATTCTAGCGTGATAGCAAATCAGAATGCAAATCGGATTGAGCTAATTTCTCATGAAATATTAATTTATGAAACGCGTGCATCCCACGGCTATGAAGATTAAAATAATATTTAGTCTGTTGTTTATACAGCATACACATGTGCAAAAAATAAAATCTTCATATGGAATATAAATGTGTTTTCTGCTGGAGACAAAAAAATGGAAAAATGGAATTTAAGGCAAATTGCATATGGTATCATAGGGCCATTAAGGATGTTCAATCTACTGTTATATTTGCAGATTACATATTGCTTTATATAGGCCTAGTGTATATAAAGAATAAAAGTTTGTGGGTATGTTTGCACGTCAAAAACTTTTGATCCTCTCACCTGATTGCTCCCTGAATGCTATTAAGCAACCCAGAAAAAATATAGGGGGGGTTCGTGGTTCAAGAACATTAATTCTTCCCCATACTCGCTCATTTTATCCTCACTTAATTTTACTCCCTGTATGATCGCCTAATTGGCTGAACCGAGTGCATTTAATAAAAATGCAATAGCATCGTTTCCCCATTCTTCCATCACCAGAAATTATGCATTATGGGCAAATCATGCTTCCAACTTGTTGATTATATGGCCATAAAGCATCTCTCAGGGTAAAAACAGTGTGAAGCATGGACATAGCATGGATAACTGCATGGCATGAAATGCAACATTCCGATTGGGCAATCGAAAAATCAAGCAAAACGCTGCATTTTAGGCCATGCTTTTATCCATGCTTCACACTGCTTTTACCCTTAGGATTCGTATGACAGCTGTGATAACTCATAAATTGACTATATACATGTATGAAGTCAAATTGTAATATTTGTGATGAATTTCCCTGAAGTTTTCAAAACAAACAAATTTTAAGTAACTTTTCCAGATTAGCCCAACTTCACTCACTTTTTCAGGTCTATCCAATTTCCAAGCCAGGTTTTTAAAGCTTGTTGAAATTCTGTACAGGTTCCATATATATTTTTACAAAAGATTCAACATGGAACCTTGCTGAAATTGTCACCACTTAGGCCTACAGTATAGTATCATACATGTTTATGAAAAATGTTGTAATTGCCTTCCTTAACATTTTCTCTCTAATTTACTAACAAGATTCAATCTTACAAACTACGATTCTCTATCCTGTGTTAACACCTGTACTTACTGACCACTACACTTGGTAGAGAGCTACGAATGGGCTTTAAATGCCTTTCCATTAGCCTTGCAATTGGGATTAAGGAAAATTTAAGTCTGGTATTAAAAAACCTAATTTGTCGTATTGCTGGAGACAATACATGGCACAATAAGGTTAAATATAGTAGCTTTCCTTTCACAATTATCTTTGAAAAGTGGTGCTAGATTAGCTTTTCAGAACCTTTTCATAGATATCGATGATCTAACTGGATGTCGGGGGAAAGGTTTAATTCTTTTATTTAAATTGGATGTTCTGAGCATCAAAGGCAAGATAAACTAAGAGCCCTGGTTGCAGCAAAAATCTCGTTTAGGTAAACTGACATTTCATCTGCAGATGAAAAGCAAACATTGAGATCTATGTACGAAATGCAAGTATGAACATTCAAGTCTGGATGCCTATTTTGTGATATCTAGTTCTCGCACAAAATGCACACCCGCATCGCTAAGGGATCAGAAAAACTTGTCTTTGAAATCTTATCTAAAAATGCATTTATTCAAGGTAGTGATAAATCGTTTTCGTCAAACATATACAAAAACGCGACAAAGACTCTTGTAAACCCTACTTGCTCGAAGCAAAAAAGGATTTGGCCAATTTAATGAAAATACATGGAACTACTTTTCTATAGAAGCGGGCTTGGAGGCTTATATCAAATTCTAAAACCACACACGCATTTTATACGATTAAAAAACTTTTCATTTCAGACACATTGTGTGGCAATAAAGACTCATCATTTTTTTAATACACGCCCATTATTATTTTCGGTACTCTGTCCGCATTATAAGTTAGCACAGAGAGTAAAACAAGTCGATGCAATTGCATATTTATATTAATTATATACATAGTAACACAACTAGCCTATAGTTAATGCAATTTTGTCATACACATTACAAATCGTGTAGTAGTTGTTCCCATGAACATTTAAGTAAAATTACCTAATACAGTCCATAATTATTTAGTATATTGCCCATTTTTCGCAATAACACGTCGTCCATGTACTTAATTACTAAAACACGATAAAATTATACCAGAAGTTATTTCAGCCAATCAGAGTATGAGCCAACCTAATGTAAAACAGGTGCATAGTAAAAAAGCCCTTCCTGCAAGATTAGTTGTATAACTAGCCAATTTAAAGCACCGTTAATTAAAAAGATAAGAAAGTTCCTCGTTCCTTAACACTACCTTAATATACTTTCTACGCTTCTCTATTAACTCTAATGCGGAATCTAAATTCATTAATTGCATTAAATGGAAGCTGCTATAACAGCATGCACAGAAGCCTTAAAGCACGCTTATAGGCGTTGTTTTGATATTGATATGGATGAATTTAGAAAACAAATGATAAAATAAAAATTCATTACACTGCATTTTTACGACACATTTGTAAAATTATAGAGCAGCATGAGTTCATACGAGCCAGACACAGTTTCGAGGTCTGCACCTTTTTCATTAAAGCAAAATCAAAAATACAGCTCAGAACAGCGAGCCCGTTAACGTCATCATTAACGGCATTGCATTACACACCACCAGCATAATTATATGGGTTGCCCTCCCGGGAGATTTGGATGTCACAGCAATGCTAAAAATACCAGCGACACGGGCAAATAATAGTGATCACACATTTAATAATACATGCAATCATCGTTCATAATGAGTGATGCCCTACCCTTTACATTGGCAAACAATGCCAACACGCGTGTATTTATGCCAGTCCTTATGATTAGGTATATGCCAGTAGCAGGTTGAGAGATCAAGGGAAATACATGAATAAGGGCTTTGTCTTGATCTCTGTAATAAGAGTATCTTGCACAATAAAAACGTTGGGTTGAATTTGAGTGTAACAAACAAATATTGGGGGGGTTTTTGTATAGTTTATAATCAACTCATACCAGGCAAACCATAGCACAAACCTCACATTTACCCAATTCTGGGCATCTTTTAACCAAAATCAGTGTTACAAACTGTGACCCAACGTTGGGTTGATTTAACTCAACATTTGGTTACACTTAAATTCAACGCAATGTTAACCTAATGTATAGTGTGTAGGCAGTGAATATTTGTATGGTAAGGTGACTATATATATTAAGCTAGATGTACATGCATACGAGCATACATTCCTAACAAACTATATTTTGAAATTTCGCGAAAAAAACCCCCTAATATTGCATAAGGGAAAAGTAAGGTTAGTCGAAAAAAACCCAGTTTGAACTCGAAGTGCACAAACCCAAAAAACCCGAGGGGCTGCATCAAAGACACCACCGCAAATATTGAAACGTATAGAAAAAAATCCGGTTGGAAACAATGCCACTGATTTTATATTAGTAAAGGACGAAATCATTTCCATGACTTGAGATTACATTTTCTATGTTGAGCACTTACTTCCAGAACACAAACAATGATCCTGGGGTCCCTAGGCTGTAAATTCTTTTTGCTTGAAATGTCATGAACTCAAAACTAGAGCACGTTCGAGTTTTGAGTTAATGATATTTCGAGCCAAAAAAAAGGTTTACATCCTAGGGACCAAACTTGACCTAAATTGGTGAGGTCTAATTGACCCAAGATCCTAGAAAGGACATAGCAAGGGTTAAAATGAGTCAAATTGTGTTTAGGCCCGTGACAAATGGTTGGTTGAAACTACAAATAAGCATTATCAAAATGAGACAAAAGGCACTTTAGTGCTTGTCAATTGTAAACATAGGTCAAAGGGTACAAATACATAGAAGATTGTCAGCAGGTTACAGGAATTTATTTAACGAGGCCAGATACCCGATGAATTATTGAAATAAAAATCGCAATTTTTGTTCTTGAGGTAAGTGTTCAGCATTGAATGTGTTAATTAACACAAGTTGCACCATTTAATACCGAAAACAGACGTTGTCCTGATTCAAAATTCAAAAACATCGGTCGTAATAAGTCTACCGTCCCCTTTACATAGGCAAACGATGCTAACACGTGCATAGCGGGGAAAACAGGTTTAGAAAACAAGAATTTATGTAATTTTGAAAAAAAAACATGTCATGGAAATTCGCGTAATAAAACCAGCAGCACATATGAATAAAACTAATATTTTGGGAAGAACGAGCCTGAACTCAAAAGAATAAATAGAAAAGCCCAAATGCATAGTTCATAATGAGTATTGCCCTTAATTCCCCTATGCATAGGCAAACAATGCCAACAGGCGTGTATTGCTGGGAAAGTAGGTTACGGTCACAATACAAAAAATTGAAAAAAACATTTAAAAGGCAAATTTTAAACTTCTTTACATTTAAAATGCATGAAATTTTAGGAAAAACTTCACCCAATCCACAGCGAAATTCATACGAAGTTTCGTAGTTCTAGTTAGAAAATCAAGTAAAAAAACCCACAAAAATGTAAACTATGCATATAAGCATCCATGAAAAAACCATGTATTGGAAATTTACATAAGCTATACTAAATAGCTTTACTTTTGTGTGTACGCATTTTCATTACACTATCCAAACATACGTCGAAAATATTAAAAATGCAGGCATAGGACTTGGTCTTGGCTTTAGCATTCCCAGGGTTCACATTGAATGAACTACATGTACATGCATATTCGAATGTGCAAACAAACATGAACTTCCGAATAGATCTAGCTGCAATGGCCAAACCGAAAATGCTATTAATCAACTCTGTTAATTAAACGACAACTCAAACGTGTGACGTCACAGGTGGTTGCAGCAAATCGATTCGCAGCTGCCAGCATCCGGGTCACACTGCCAAAAAAAATCACGCATTTGTCATAACTCATCTCAGCAGCACGAATGAAACACTAGAACCAATGTGATGGCTTTGCTGATAGATGTTGTTAAACAATACCAGGGTAATTATTATAATTGGAAATGCATATAAGTGTGGCTGTGTAATATAACTGGTGTCGTTAAAACAGGTCAGCAATGCAAAGGGACATGAAATAGGGGTGGATCATATTTGCATGTAGCCTCTCCTATATCAGGGTGACCACAAAATTTTTCAATTTCGCTGACTGAAATCCAAAATTATCTGACCAAAACTTACTCGTTAATGCATATAATTTTGTTTGTCATAATGAAAAATAAAAATAGCAATTGCAATTTGAAGCTTGGCAAAACACTAGATTCTGTTACAAGTCCAGCTGGATTATAAGGGATTAAAATTGTTTCCCAGGGATGGAAAGTAAATTTTAATAAAGAAAGCACACTTTATTTGTTGTTGTTGAATTTTATCAAACCAATTTTAAAGAATAAAAAAGAATTATTATCAACTTCACCATAACTGCTACTTAGCTCTCTGTTGAACACATGTCCAATAACAGCACATACAGTACTCAGTTATAGAGGAAAACAATTTAACAAATCTTATTTTGAGAAGAACAGTTTACATAAAAGAACAAAAAACGAAAAACTGATATTTCATAAGAAAACATAATAAACAAGATAGGTGCAAATGCAAAAAAATTAAGGCAAAATAGAGTTGCTAGCAGACTGAGTGCAAGGATAGCATTTTGCTTTTATTTAGGAAAATTTCCCTGATAACTTATTTTTTTCCCTGACTTGTGGTCACCCTGCTATATATGGTCACCTGCCCTGGTTCTTTTCCCGTGTGTGGACAACCATTTGTCACAACGGTAACGAGTTGCAGCCTGTAACATCTGCGTAGGATATCAAGCTGGGCGAAAAGGCCATTTTGGACTAAACATAGCCACTAACTGATTTCTGGCATAAAATGGAAGCACGCCCCATCTACTTTCCAGTTATGATGCTTTTAGGCACTTTTTCGCGTTTAGATAAAGGTTCCAGTTCATTAAATCCAGCAAATATTTCCAAAAGCGATTCCAGAAAGATGGTCTTCTGGCGATAAGGCGCTAGGGACCACTCGTACATGACATCAACGGAGATGTACAGAGTTTGATTTCATGATCCCATATAAACGTAAAATATTTAATGGGTTTCTCCTTTGCATGAAATTACATTTTATGATATGCTGTTTACAAATCGGTGTAAGGCGTTCTACAATGGTATGCAGTTTGCAATTATGTTGCTCTATTCCAGTTTCGCACCCCGTGGCGGCATATAAGGCCCTTGTTCATTGCATTTAAAAACGTCCTCCCACTATATAGGCCCATGCATGGTATCATTTTTTTTTTCTATTGTTCTCCGAGGTTTTTATCCGTGAGCCAAACCTCATTAATATGCATGATTAGTCAATGATTATGCAAACATTTTTTTAAAAATAATACTAGTAGATATAATGCATATCGCATGAGGGTAATTGATATCAGAAAACCAAAACCTCAGCAGGAATTTATACTCGGCAGAAATTGGACCTCCCCCATACGATACATATACATACATGTAATAATTTTATGTAGAGAAAAACCTGTGAATAGCACACACCATTGGGAATGAACCAAAAGGCGCGCTACTTGGAGGGAGAGGATACATGTATTTTCAGGTTTAGTTGGTTCTGTAAAATTGATCCATGTAGACTGTGAGGGATCGATACTTCCAGGTATAGTGCGCTACATAGAGGGATGCTATTTTCAGCTATTGCTGTATACAAATTTGTGACAAAAATTATCATAGTATTGTTATGGAAATCATATCATACAGTTCCATAGAATAAAACCCCTTTGATCCAGGATAACGGAGCCAAATCGCAAGCGTGATTTTTCCCGGAATTAACAGTCAGTAACTTTTTAGTGCTCTACAATGGTGTATTTAGGGGGCTTTAGGTAACGTGCTCACACCTACGTCTACACGGAGGAAAAAATCAGGCTTGCGCTCGTACATATTACGCCTTAAAGCTGGTTGAAAATATGTGGAAAGGGCATATTTTTGGCAATTAAATAAATAAATAAATAAATAAATAAATATCCTGCATCCATTTCGAGTGAGCACTTTTTTATACTATTATCGAAATATTGGCCCAAATTGCACTGCAAATTGCCTCGCACTTTCTAATTCTACTTTGGCTTATATTTCGCTCCATCACCTGCAGACTACAAAACGATTCGCTCTTTATAGTTTTCTCAGAATATTAAACTGCGCATAAATTTATTTTATCGCCACATTAATCCCTCTACTAATCTTCCGACGTACCTATATATGAAACGGTGCGTCAGGATGCTACAGACGTTCTAAAACAATGCAACTTCCGCACCCAGCACCCCAAAATTTTAATTACTACAAGGTCTGTCATTGGTCAGCAGCTTAATACGATGCTGAATTTCGCGACAGAAATAATGACAGATATAAAATTAACATACCGCAGATAAACATATGTTTTCCCATATATACGGAGTTAGCATAATCAATTTCGCACGCGAAATTAAACTACACGTAAACGCATTCTGCATAAAAGCATAATACGAAACGGGCAAATTTCAACTATATATGCAAAAAGTGAGTGCAATTTAGGAGAAATGAGAACATGGTGGATCGATTAACGCTTTGGAGTGTAATTCCCATCCACGTGGGTAATTAAAACCGCATTTCAAACTCACGCTGCATTTTTACCCCACTGGCGCTTCTTAGCTGAAAAACACACGTACGAAGTGGGAATAAACACACTTTGTTTAAGAGGATTAGAATTCGACAAGGCTTATATGCTGTTATACGTGCACTGTCAAATTTGGGGAGTGAATACAAACGTAACTTGCATTGCTATTTTCCTCACAATAAAACATTGTTCATTAACAAGCATGCCAATAAAACAAAAACAACGACTAATAAATACGAATTTCGTTTGTACAAATAGCTCTTGAATAGACTATATGATAAATCAACAACAACACAAGTTGTCTTAACATAACATTTTAATATTTGATTGCACATTTTCAAAAATTAGCCTTATTTCAGTGCAGCAAATTTTTTTAATTATTAAAATTATTAGCATGCAGGGTTGCAACTGAGAGCAAATTGGAATTACCAAGATTCATACAGAAATAAAATTGTCAATTTCTGTGACCATCCTATATAACAAACACTGAACATGTAAAAAAATGACAAATGCAAATCATTTTATATTTATGTATATAATAATTAAAACCACTTAACTAATGAGTATGTGTATACGTTCATTTTGTAGTAGCTACCATTTCACATAATTTCAGGTACATGTAATCACTACACCAGGGATCGACAGGTTCTTTTAATCTTGACAACATTGGCAGCACTTTTTTTTGTTGCCAATGCGCATGCGTGGGGACAACGCTAATGTTTGTGGTTGCGGGGAGACGACAATTCCCTAATAATAATCAATCCCTCTAATAACTCAGAATCGACACTGTGTGTATGGTCATCACTAGCTGAACCGGCAAATAGTACAACTTTTCGCTTGGGCTCAATGGTTTGCGCTATTCACAGGCTTTGGCGTAATGTAATTATATTTTGAACTTAAAATGGCATCCAATTATGCAGTGCTGATAATTCGTGAATTGCCTTAACGAGTTAAATGGGGATTTAACCATTAGACATTTCCATATAGATACAGGTTGACTGAATGGGTCATATCTTACTTTTCTAGGGCGCTGACACTGACACATTTTCCAGTTCTGGGGAACCCTGTAATGGTTCACAAAAGACGTTGGGATGAGGTAATGAACCGGAATTGCTATTTGGTTGGTCAATAAGCCACCAACAAATGAGTTCAAGAAGCTATTCACCCATGTTTACCGTGCGCGTTTGCCCTTACACGAGTTTCAGACACCTTACACGTTGACGATGGAAACCTTGAAAAAACATAGGGCAGGTAATCTCAAAAAATCAATGCGATCAAGTTGATCCTTTTGGTAAGGAGATATATGGCTGTACGTGCTAAAGCTCTCCGAAGAAAGGTTCTTATCAACAACAAAAATTACATGTATTACTTGAAAGGCGTCTAAGACATAATTGGTAAAAAGTGTAATAGTGTTAAAAGACTTAAACAACATGAAAATATTCTAGTTTTAATTTAACAAGTCTTATACGGTTAAGATTTTTTTAAAACCTAGCTGCAATTATTTTCTTTATAAGATCACGAATGATTCGGTTTAAAAATCACACTTATGATACTATAAATGTTTTAATATTAGTCTTAATACCCTTACTGAAAAAAAAATGTCTCAGTTTTACGTCTTACAGGGTGGCCACAAAATTTTCATTTTTAATTTCCCTAACTTTTCCCTGATTAAAATCCAAAATTCCCTGACTAAAACTTACTCATTAATGCATATAATTGAGTTTGTCATAAT
>JAQGCC010001146.1:0-26160 GCA_034698905.1 Xestoiulus laeticollis | reverse complement strand
CGCCCTCTATACTATGGTCACGCGATGTCCGCCATCTTGCAGTGGACACTGAAATGGTGTTTAACTTTTAGGGCGCCATGTATACTATGGTCACGTGACAAGTTTAACGGAGTTCGGAGGTGGGAATTAACACTCGGAAGTTTGACCTGATCCACCTTAGAAGACGCACATCAAGGTAGGTGAGAATAAGGTGTGACATACTCTTCTGGTATAATCAGTCTTGTATAAAAATTTATGGAACGGCGCAATTTTGAGTCATTATATATACTATAGGTACATGTACTTGGCAGGTAATTGGTTGCATGGGCACCCCTGATGTAGATGTAGCGACCAAATTATAGCCTTGTTCACGTGCAGAAATGGCATGTGCAAGGTAATTGGCAAGTACAAGGATAATGGCATGTGCAATATGAATTGCACATGCTTCAGTTTGAATTTTTGATTTTATTCATTATTATATTTTTTTTCGATTCTTTGAATTAACAACATTGTAAGTAATTAGATGCTCTCATGCTTTCAGTAGGTTTCAAACTACCCTATAGAATCCCGAGGTTCGGTCAGGGACCCCTTCCATAGAATCCGGAGTTTCGGTTATGGGCCCCAATTACCCATAGAATCCGGAGTTTTGGTTATGGGCCCCAATTATACCCATAGAATCCGGAGGTTAGGTCAGAAAAAAGTAAAAAAGAAAGTATACTGACCAAAGGCTCATGAAAAAAACTGTACAAAACTGAAATCAGAACATTCTCTTATTTTTTTAAATCTTTATGTGCGACACACATATGCATCAGCATTGCTTTTACAGCCAAAAGATGGCGCCAAAGGTATTAAATACATAGAAAAAACATGAAAAAAACATAGAAAAAAATGTATAAAATGAGAAAAAGTGGTATTCGAATGTAACTGTGTGCCAAAAATTTAAAGCATTTGATGAAGAAATTTCGGAGATTTGAGGTTAGGAACAAACGAACAGTTATATTTTTATTTATATAGATAGTTGAAAAAGTAAAAGCTAGCTAACAACATTTTGCACGCGTATAGATATAAATTAGGCAGAATGATCATGTTGTCGAGTGATGGTAACTTTTTAAAAAAATGCGGGATTTCAGTGTCACCAAACACTTCTTGCATATCAAGGCAGTTATCAACGTGATTGACATTTTGAAACATCCCGAGTTTTGATTAGCCAGATATTGAATTAGAACCATGCTGAGTATAATTAGACATCCTAATGAATTCGAATTAAAGAAGTTTGCAAAATATTAGAAAACATTGCATCCATGATATTTTCCTGAATGTTTATTAATACAGTTAAGTTTCGGTAATTCGACACCATATGGGACGAATGCCGGATTGTCAAAAACACATCGGATTAACAGAACAGATTGCGGATAGTTACCCATTTGATTGTGTAGTGTATGTACTCTCATCTATTGCATATTGATGCCTCATTTGATGGAAATTAGGAAAAAATCGAGAGAACATTTTTTTCTCACAATCAAAAAGCATCAGATTACTGAGTGTTTCGGATTATCACATGGTCGGATTAGCGATATTGCACTTTGCTGAACAAATCAGTTGTCATAACCTGGTATGTCATGTCAAATTCATTCTTTTAACATATTGCACTATAGCAGTAAACTTGTTTTTTGGCACGACGTGTTGGGCTCTTCGAGTTTTTGATTGGGTAAGCCAAGAAAGGCGGTAGCATTAAGCTTTTTTAATTCTGAAATGCTGAGGTATTTAGTTTCCAAGAATTCTATTGTGAGTACACTGATAATTAAGCTTCGTGACAGTTTGATTAATGATTTTCGAATGCAAACAAAGACGTCCTAATTAGTGTCTACGCTTATCACCATGGCAATTTGTACTGTTTTTACGTCGTGTCTCCAACGTTGGTTTGGTAACTTGGCTGGTTGCAGTATATTATTTTTCTGCGCAAGGGTTATATACTGCAACGACCACTTTTCTTCTAAAAGAAATGTAATCATATTTTTTTGCATTTTTTTCGGAAATGCACCCAGTTTCAAATTCACCTGGCGTTTTAGTACGTTATGTATATAATTTATCTGAAGAATTGCACGCATGCACCGAATCTAAACTCGTTAAGTATTAATATATATAGCTACCCAGCAAACCATTTAAGTAAAAATTAAGTTAACTGGGTCTTAGATGTTTGAACACGTCTTTGTCAATCAATCGTAAGTACGTTTGGTGTTTAATTATTAATGTTCGAACTCCTTGCATGTGTCAATAGTAGCCTTTGTTTTATTTAATTATACCGCGTAATCAATAAAAGTGCACACGAAATTTGGCAGATGAGTTATGGGCGCTCTGGCCCATTCGATATATAATTCACTTTCTATACAATTGTGAGTAGGCCGTATCGATTGATCTTCCCCTGAATGTAACCGCCATTTGAAAGCATTTGTTTATTGACCTACAAAGCATCGGGGAATTTTTCCCTTCAGTTTTCTTCAATTGGAACCAAGGTGGAAACAGAATTGAAAAGCAGTTCGGGTCTCTGTGCTCCTTCTATTTATATCTCGACTTTCTCAGCCATGTTCTAGCTGTGGAAAAGATGAATTGAAATGGTGAAGTGGTCAGCTTTTATTCAGTATTCTAAAATACACGGGAATGCAGATGCACTTGGCTTACAAGAATTCATACTGTGCATAAAAGAGGATTCGAGTATTGTCATTCCAGTAATGCTTTTCTTGTTCCTTATTATATTTTCGTTTTGCTAAGATATGTGTATATAACTACCTCAGTCACATACAGTACAATTATTGATTGAACCCTTAACATCGTCCTGCTTAAGGTGGTCGCCCAAAACAATAGTGGGATTGACAGGTTTCCTTTATTCTTGGCGACATTGGAGGCATTGTTTTTTTGTGTGCCAATGCGCATGCCTGGGGCTCACGGTAATGGGTTTGTGGTTGAGGGCAGACGACAATTTCATTAGTTTAACGTGATAGGCTACCCCGAAGTCTTTGTGGAGCAAAGCGAGTTTTACTGCACTTAACTTATTGATGCGCATGCGTAATAGTGCTTTTATCGTTCTAGTTAAGATTACAGGAAACCTGTGTAATATCCCTCTAATGGTATAAGCTTGTCGGTTGTGCGACGATTCGTCAACGATGTCACTTCGTCAATAACAATTTCTATATTGGTCAATGTCGATTTGTCAACTCATCTTATTGGTCATAGCTGTCACGGACCCTTTTTTGTTTGTTTTAAATTTAGATATGGAAATCCATCATTTTTAATTTTATAAAGTATAATTTGCAACATGGCAATTGTCCGGCATTTAGTAGGCAAAAAATTGGAACATGTACTATAAATGTTTTAATATTTTAAAGTATTTAAAAGTTTTTTAAAGTTTTTAAAGTTTTAAAGTTTTATCCAATTATTGCATACTTTGGTTGAAATGAGGATCATTGGTTCCAGTTTTCTCCTCTACAAGATCTTTTTGATCATTATAAAGATCAAATAGGAGATGCCAATAGGAACATCTATTAGATTCAATTTTTTTTTTTGCTTTTCCTTGCTTTGCTGCTTTTCCAAACCGAATTATTTCGAAGGAAGGCAATCACTCAAAACAGATAAGCCATGCGTGGTTGCTGATCTTCTAAGATTTTAGATTTCATCTAACTGTATCAATAATTATAGTTTTATCAGGAATCGGGATTAATGCAAATGGGAACATCTTTTATATACAATCAGATTTCGATATAACTAACATAGTACTGATCCCGACCAAAATGTATAGCTTTATCTCTTATGTACATGTATTAGTCTATCAGCTTAACGAAGATTCTGTATAACAAACCGCTCGATATAACGAATGGTACGGCTGGTCTCTTCAAAATACCACAATAATAATTACTGTTTATAACGAACATCAATTCGATGTCATAGGTCAGACAAATGCTGTTGTGCCATATAAGATTCATATTTTCGTTGATTTTAAGGAATGGTTTTAAAAGTTAATATTTTAAACGCATATTTAAGTGCTCCTCAAAATACTCAATGTCAAGGAGTCATACAAAGCTATAGAAGTCGCCGAGAAAATGTGTAAAAACAGACCTCTTAGTATATAATTATATAATATAGGTAATAAGATTATATAATATAACCCCAACTCCTTGGCGTTCGTTATATCCAGCGGCGTCGACCATATCAGCACTATGCAACATGGTTTTTATCAGGTGTTTACTGTATTATGCAACATAAAATTAGTAATTGGAACTCAATATGATTAATTACTTCAAACTTTATGAGACATTTTTTTTCCGGCTAACTACATGTATTACAAATTATTATGCATGCGTTAGCTAAATTGACAAAGGTAGGCAATCACACATAGCATAAAAGTGGTGTGTGATTGCATACCTTCATGTTTTAAGGGGGGCAATATTCCGGATGTTGTAAGTTGGTATTAATAACACTTTTCAATTAACTTGATCTATAAATTAATTTGGTTTTGCTAGGATGCACATATCTTTTTCTACGGTCTAGAAATTTCAGTTTTCTATATATAATTTAAGGTCCTTCACGCGATCGCTGTTAAGCTCAAGCCGGCAACGCTTTTCCCCTTAGCATCCATTAAATACATACTTGGATTATAATTGAATGGCTTTTGTTAAATATCATTTTAGATGTCAAGTAAATATATTTTTTGTTGTATTCAACAGATTATATTGATGTATTGAAGAACGGAGAAATCTGCATTTTCATAATAACTCTTCCTCTGTGTGATTCATCTTTTGTCATCCAGATTTTGCAAATGGCTTATAAATTTATATTGTAGAGGAGTTCAATTCAGAAATCTTGCAAAAATGCTAGTGCAGCAATATCAAACAACACTAGAATTGCAAATGGTTTTTGGTAGTTTTTTTTTATTTGTTCGTTTGGAGATCGTCGTGCTTTATGCTAATTTGATGTATGGATCTCTTGGTTCACTGACTAAATCCATTACTGATTACATAGTCACTTTGTTGATATGTCAGCGAACAGATAACTTTCGTTCTTTTGATCTAATTCTGACAGTGGAACGAACAACGATATTATATGCAGCTGAAGCTGCTCAGTGACAGTCAAGATACTGTATTTGAATTGCTTCTTGCCTACGCGATGCCTTGTGAGAGGTGATATAAGTATTTCATTTGGTATTTTATTGCTTTGAATTTTGAGGGTTCTTCAGCCTGGACTGTGCCTGCGACCTGAAAATGTAAGCTATACATGTACATGAGCTTTATTGAAATTTGGTGCTTGACAGAGAAATTCTTCATTCCCAGAACCGCCTGCTGGAATCAGAAACCAAAAAATATTAACATTTGAAATTATGGTTTCTTTCTACAGCGTTTGCAATGTCATTTTGCTACTGTCGACAAGTTGGCTCCTTTATACAGTGTAGTTTCGTTAGATATACCCATATTTAAGATAAAGAAATCGGAAACATTGACTATGGCATATTCTTTTTGCTTTTTTATTTATATGATTTGCTTATTTTCAATTATAACATTTGTTCCTTTTTACTAGTTGGCTTATTTAATTCTCTGATGAGCACCTGGAACCTAGTATTTGAGCTAAAACTTATTATGCATGCCATGCATATTTAAAATTGTATTTCATCAAGGAAATGTTTCATTTATTTAGTATAAGACAAACTGTAAAACAAACTATCAATATAATAACAATGAATCTGTTAATACTTCTTCATCAAAATGAAGGTTTTTCAATTTTTTTTGGAAATTCTGATCATCAGATAAAAGTTCATTAGATATTTTTATTTTTAAAATTTTATAATTTGAATTTATAGGGAAAGGTGAGTGTGTATGTGTTGGTTGTTTAATCACTGATGGCACGGGACATCTCATATTAATTGTCTTGACTTAAGTTTTTTCACAGTACCCTTGAAAAGTCCGTACTCTTTGGACTTGAAGGTGTATTTAAACATAATTCTGCTTTTTCCTCCACCGCTTTGAAATACGACTATACTTTTATGCTTTAGACCTACATGTAGGCCTATATATTAGCAAATTCATATATGTGTATAAACTTATTTGAAAATTCATTTGTTAAATGGATAGCGTGCTTAATGTAATGTCACTGAAAATCTGCGTTAAATTGTGGCATAACATTGAAGTATGCTATGCTTACATATCTAAGTTTTAATTTGAGGTGGGTCACCATCAGGGATTAAGATGGCAGCTATGGTATCACGCCCAGTAAATGTAAATGTGTGGGATCAATTCCCCAGGCAAATGTAGATTCATTACCGAAAATTAGATTTAGTGCAAGTTCTATATATACATGTAGTAGAAGTTTGTGCACCATGCATGCATACCATAGCGTAAATAAAATTATGAAACTGCGCGAGATTTTCATGGTGGTTTAATATTTTGCATTTGGGAACTGATTGCTTACCTGTATGTATACTTTAATTACGTGGTTCAAATTAGTTGACTTACCTTAGAGATCTGTTCATTGTTTAATTAGAGGCTTTATTGCTTGGCAAATTGATTGCTGCGAAAATGTCACGTTGAAGTTGGCTTATGGCATAGTTCAATTAAAATTGCATTAAGGTTGCGTGCCCATTAGTCAATCATTTTCTGTTTTCATGTTTATGGCTCTTAATTGGTATTCTGAGATGAAGTTAAATCCTCATTCATCTGGAAAATCAATTTCGTACAGCCTGCAAGAGCTTTCACATGAGCACTCACCTGAAAGTTGTTTTTGTTCTACGCTTATTGCATTTTGACTTTTATCGGAAAACTAGACTATGCGAGTAAATATAATTACGGTCTTGACTTCTTTTTTTTTGTTGTTGCATTATGGCCATAACTCATAACCAAGTGCACTTGAATAAAATAAGTGTTTATTTACGAAAGTTCGAAGGTTTGCAGAAACCAATAACAGTCTGATAAAGCTGACAGCGTGCAAAACCACTATTGCATTTGGTGAAAACACTTGAAATTCTAGCAACCCAATTCCTTAAATTCTAGGCGACCAACACACATGTTTCTCATAGGGAAATATGTTGCCTGACTTCTGTTTAGGAGCATTTTAAATGTGACACGCTGATATTTTAAGCTGCCATCTCGCTTTCAGCATTTTTCTCGAACAATGTACCTGATGGCATTCTTAGCGTAACCTAAACGAACGCTTGATGTGATCTAAGAAATGATCTCGTGACCTGATTTTCCACATTTTTTGTTGCTATACCGATAAACATTAAGGATATGTTAAACCGAAGACTAAATTAAGCCTGGACCACACACAATAGGGGAACTTGGATAGCTGAGCAGTCTTGGACACTTTAGCACATTGAAAATTGAACACTTGTGCCATGCATGCGCAATACCACTCGTTCGAAAAAATTTCGTGCACCACTGAGCAGATCTCAGGTCTTTACTCAGTTGTGCACGAAATTTTTCGTTCGAGTGGTACATGTATTTCGCATACATGGCACAAGTGCTCAATTTTTAATGTACAGTGTATACTTAAGTGCCCTGGAGTGCTCAGCTATCTGTATGAGTTCCCCTAACATTTTTCTTTCAAATCTTGTGCAATCATGCATGACTGCATGCCAACAAAACATTGTGTGGTGACAATTAAGTGAATGTGGGTTGACAAACTCGAAAAAGACTGATGGACTGGAGCTTTGTAAAAAAGCAAGACGGTCAAATTTCGCTCTCCTTGCCATTATGTTCGCGGCGACCTTGGAGGTTACAATTGGTGTGTACGTGCTCCGTGACAGCTTTGGAACCACGTGGCGCAGAAGACTGGGCAAATCTTTGGGCGAAAGTTTGAATGGTGTATAGATGCATGATTTGCGTCAATTTTTTTTTGATAATTCTTTCCTCATCATGCAAGCATGAAGAGAAAACGTTACGTACACGTGTTAAGCAGGATTATTAAACCGTAACGTTTTGTCGTCTGTCTTGCATGATTGACGACACGTAACGTTTTGTTGTCAGTATTGCATGATCATGACGACAAAACGATCACTATAAAGATCTCGGATATGTCCACTGAAACAGGCTTTATAAGCTAGCTTTTATACCTGGCCTACAGATAACGGGTTGTCGTCATTATCATGCAAGGCTGACGACAAAATATTACGTGTAGACCAGGCTTATAAGGGCTTGTGTCATCAATATTTCAGCTTTAAGTACGTCAAATTGTGGGCTTGCAATTGACTTTGGAAGAGATAAGTTTTTCTTTTTTTTCTTTACTTTATTAAGTTATATTAATGATTGACGTACGTTATACACTTGCGCTCTACAACATTTTTTTTTTATAAATAACAACTAACAATTTGTTATGATCTTGCGATTTGAAGACTCGTTTATTACATTTAAAATCGGAAATTGTGGTTCAGAAAGAGTAGATTTTTATTTTTCGATATTCTATAGGGCCATATACAGGGTGTTTTTGACCTCTAGGTACAAACTCAAACTGGTGTTAGATTAGATCAAGGTAATCATTTTTCACCAATGAACCTAGGGTCCAAAGGTCACTGTTAAAAAGTTACAAGACCAAATGTGTCGCTGATACATGTAACATTTAATGGGTTACTTAGAGTTGTGGCATCGAAATGGAAGCATACATAACTCAAGACCTGGCTGATATGCATTTCATTTATGGGAAGCACAATGTTCCACACAAGTGTTGGAGCCCACACCAACCTGGTGCGCTACATGCCACTCTCAAACTTGTGCCTGGATTCTTATCCATTGCATCAAAGACAGCTTCCTGTGTGATGTATGTTTAGTCATACTGTCCCACTTTCACAAAGTTGCAGGTGCACACGCTGAAATGCCCTTTGGTTTATCTGGGGTCCATTTGGATAGCGTTCTCCATACAATCTTTGCGCCAATCTAGCGTTAGTGTTACCATGGGCATAAATGCATAAATGCTCAGCATATCAGCCAGGTCTTGATTTGTGTATTCTTCCATTTTGATGCCACAACTCAATAACTCATTAAATGTTCCATGTACCAGCTACACATTTGGCCGTGTAACTTTTTAATAGTGACCTTTGGACCCTAGGTTCATTGATGAAAAATGATTACCTTGATCTACTCTAAAATCAGCTTGAGTTTGTATCTAGAGTTCAAAAACACCCTGTATATGTGTAAAATAGCAGTTTAACAGCGATATAACAAAATAATGGAATTGTTATAGAGACTTATACATTTTCTTTATTGGGCCATGTGCCTACTCGCCGTGATAAGATATTCTAATGAAATCTAAAGATGCTCTAATTTGTTTGACAGCTCCATTTTTATTGTTTGTTCAATACAAATGATTCGCTAAATAACGTTATTTCTCGAAGCATTTTTGATAGCATCTCATGAAGGCTTGCAAATGAATTTCATTCCATCTCCAAAAAAAAAAAAAAAAAAAAATGGAAACTTTCCCTTGTTCGTATATATATCCGATATTTTTCTGTAGAGGAAACTAAAAAAAACTCGCTAAAACATGCATACAAATATATGCGGTTCATGAATAAAGCTTCTACTTAAAAAAAATAAACATGGAAATGTTCGTTACTTTTCATCTATTCTGGGCTTAGGATTTCTGCCCATACACTTGCATAAACTGAAGCAAAGCTTCTCCCATTCTGATATTAGTTTCCTTTATCATTTTTGCATGAATGCCATTCAAAATCTGGTTGATGGATTTCACCATTAATCCCGCATAACAGTAAATTTGATTAATAAGTCGAGGATTTCGTATAGTCTGGGTGCATAGCTGCATGCGTTCACGAATATGCTTGATGTGAAATCGAAGGCGCAAAGGGGTTCCCCTTTAAATTTTACGACAACTTTAATGCTTTTATTCTATTTTGGAAGCATTTCAACCTCTGATGAGCTACACAGCCAGTTACTTTAAGTGTCTCGCGGGAAATGATTACAAATACACAAAATGACAGATTGATGGAGGTAGTGTCACTCGTGGATGAATGATGAGATTCTAATGCCTGGGTTGACATTGCTGGAATTTTGCCTGCTAATACATGTATGCTTGTGACAAATTTCTATAACGATTGTCAAGAATTCTTAAATTCTGCAGAAGAATACATTTTTAAATGATTATTTGGAGGATTTTTCACGTGGGCATATATTCACATTTCACATTTCAAGCTTTCCTATTATTAACCCAACTTTTGATTGAAGTATTTGCAGTGGCAAGCTTTTGGCATATTTCTTATTGAAGTGCTCTTAGGTGGCGTTTGCAGACTTTTTGCAATATGTGTTGTTGAGATCGATGCATGTGCATGTTGCTGTCAATTGATGACAGCAAACAACACTAGAAAATAAATAGTAAAGCAACACTATTGGACATTGCACATACGTCGATCTCCAGATGGTATCAACCATAGCCGATAATATTTTGGTTACTTACGTACCATCTAGTGCCGTAATGTTGAAAGCTATGGTGTCGCCATCTGTGTTTTTTAATGAAGCCAAACTGCCATGACATTTTGTTGTTTAGCATATTATCAATGCATGACTTAAAACATTATATGCACAATTTGAACATCTGCCAGCACATTCTAAAAGTAAGCAATTAAGCTAATTACTTAGTTTTAATTAGTGGTAGCTATTGTTAAGCTTTTGAAAATATCGGTAATGTGGATTATAAAGCTGGATTTTTAGACACATTTTTACTTTATACTGCAAGTTAAGGTCATTTTTAGATGACACAATGAAGAATTGCCAGCATGATTTATTTTATTACATTTTAAAAGCTGCATGTTGACCAAAGATGACGCTGAATGTAGCCCAAAAATTGTTTAGATGAGATACCTGGAATAGTCAGGGAAACATTATTTCTTTAATAAAAGTTAGGGAAATCAAGCACATATTTTGCATCTGTTTTCACCGAGCCAGTTATCAGGTGTCACAAAAATAAAGAGAAAGCACACTCAACCATTTTTCCATCACAAGACACGGGGAATCCCCCTTTTAAACTTTATAACATCGTTTTACGTTACTAAAAAATGTGATCTGTTTTTACACGTTTTTAACCAATAAGGAAATTGTCTGCTCGTGCAACTATATTAATGACACAAAAATTGTTTAACCTCGATCTAATTAAAAACTAATTTTAATTAGTTATGTTTTTTTTTCAATTCAGATGTGACATTGAAAAATCTCTAGTTGAATTCAAGCTGGTCATTTGCTATACATTGTAAATTTATAGCGAAAATAATCATTTTTTTTCAGAAAAAAGACGTAGGCCTACATTGTGATATTTTTGAATTTTCAGTTGTCGGAATGATCAGAGAAAATTATTTCAAACTGGGAAAGTCAGGGAAGTATGGAAATTTAATTTCTGAGGATTGAACAGCTTTCTCAATGTTGGATATTATGCGCAAAACAGCTTTCATTACAATAGTCACCCCTTTATGAACATTTTTATTAATATAATTAAAGTTATACTTCTAGCTACAGCATAAGGCATATACGATACCTTCCTTGCAAATGTAGGGCAGCTGCCACCATATCATGGAAGCTCTGTTGTGCTCGGAGGACAGTATTAAGATTTCAAGAACCCAATCCTTGATGCATTATTTCCCTATCGGATAAAAAAGAACACGGTCATGTTGACAAAATTAGCAGTGTTGACAAAGGAACATTGTTTTGTACATTAAGCAAACAGGCTCGAGGGGTGCTTTGATCGCCTCGAAAAAGCTTCACACTGTCACACGTGTAATATTTATTGATCGTCCAATGAACATTGGTGTTTTGGTGCAAATTTTACCCATATGTGCACGCACGGTTGATAACTGCAGCGCTGACGATGTCAAGAAGTAGCGGAGGTTGTAGGAATACATGCATATATAATGAGTTTAGTTTAGACATCAAGGAACAACTTTGAAGGGCACCAACCAATATCGAATTTGTTTCAAATTTTCTAATCATTATTCTGAAAAGATAATAAGTTGTCAGAATGGAGTAGGATGCAGTATGCATAATGCAGTAGTTCTATATTTGCTTAGTGATAAATTGTGGATTGCAATTAATTATTATACATTTTATTTTTAGAATTGTACACCTTTTTATTCAGCCCTTTTCAATTCTGTTTTGTTGATTAATTTCCAAAAACAATTCTGTTTTGTTGATTAATTTCCAAAAATAATTCTGTTTTGTTGATTAAGTACCAAAAACAATTCAGTTTCGTTGATTAAGTTCCAAAAACAATCCAGTTTTGTTGATTAATTTCCAAAAACAATTCTGTGATGTTCAATCTCTTAACACATTTAGTTTCACGTTTTATATTTTCGCTCATAAAACGTGTAGATTTGCATGCATTGAATTCAAGCTTTTATAACCCAGATATTGCATGTTTATAAAATATATACACGTATATCATGCTTTCCTTGTTTCAAAGTTGTAGGTTAAGTACCATCCAAATATACAATTGTAGATGCTCGGCTCTTTTTCTTGAAATGTAAGCTTGTATAGTGGAGTTCATTTATTTGGGAATCTCCATGGTGGCTGCCTGGCTTATGTGGATAATACTAGCTGGTGAAGCAGTGTGCACGAAATTTCGAATCTAATTGAGATATTCCCAAATGCCTTCTTTAGTTCGGAAATATAATAAAATCGAGCTTGCTTGCATATATTTACTTGAATTGAGCTAGATATTTCTATTCCATTCTTCGTTGGAGAGTGGAGTGTGCATTAAAGTGTTCGGGCTTATGTGCAGGTTTCGATTCCAAATTCTGAAAATTGAATGCTTTTTTTTGGGGTAGAAAAAAGTTACGACATGGCATTTTCATTGTTGCAACTCAACCTATCAGGGATTCAATTCGCTTAATCCGTGAGCCTATCTTTCGTCTCCTGAAATTATAGCCTAATGTTGGCCCGGTATAATGGCATAATCACAGGGAGTAGTTTGTTGAAATTATATCCGGATAGTGTAATAATAAGATAGAAGATAATGACGGAGATATTCCCTCTGCGCATGCTTACCATGTCCCAGTGTTTTGATATTTCTGAATTTTATTATGGATGGCTTATATCAGAATCCAGCGAGTTATTGATAACGAACGTACATTATCAAGTTATTTCAACGTTTTCATTAAGAACGGAAAGATGTATACACCTAATCTTTTTCATAGATTTTCTAATAAGATATTTGAATAACAAATGATTTGTATTACTTCGAATGGATGGTTTGATCTAAATCCGCGATTAGTATTTTCATCTCAATAACGTTAAATTGGACCTTTTTTCTCATTACATTTTCTCATTATCTACATGCACATTTTTAATTAGGATTATTGAACTTTTTTGCTTTTTAACAAATCCATAACAGCATGTGTTTCTTAAAAAAATTGGATACTTAATAAATTCAGGGTGCTTAAAGTCGTCAAAAAGATCAATATTCAAAAACGTGCTTTTTCAAACATAGAATTGGCTAATTTAATCATTTTTAGGTTTATGATGATATGAAATTACTCTATTGAGCAGCAAATACAGCTTCTATAATGTACATAATGTATATGTATCTGACAAAGGTGTTATACATTTTAATTGCAAAGTTCTACATGTACATGTATAGTAATACATGCACCTTTTTGCACTTACATGTGCAGTATATGGATTAATGTGAATTAAATTTTTTCTGCTGCAATGAAAACTAAAACTACTACATGTAGTATATTTAGATCATCAATAGTAGCATTTATAAAGACGTATCTAAGTACTGTTGAAAAGATAAATGTTCAGAAATTCAGATATCACGTTTTACACACACAAAAACATCCTTTTAGCTGCTATAGTTATCAGTCGAATGCCAGGTATAGCCCCATTAGCAAAATTATGCTAATTGCATCTACTTTCGTGATGTTTCGTGTTTAAGACCAAATCTGGTAAATTTTGCAAATTATATTGGTTTCTCATATTCTCCAAGATATTAGATAGCGGTAGCTAAATGATTCTGACGTTAATTGGAAGTGATAAGCCAATTAAACAACTTTAAATTAAGTAGATGCATGTAAACATGCATCAATTAGAGCTAATGTTATTCGTTATTTTCTTTCTATTTTTACACTCATATCCTTTTATGTGCATGCATTACTCACATGCTAAGTGCTCTGGGCTCTGAATGCATTATAAAAGAATTAAATTACCGTGGGAAGACCATGATGAGTATATAAGCATGCAAATCTATTGCTGTTGGAGAATTACGAGCATATTTGGTAAATTATAAAGGGTGTTTCAGGCTTTTTGTGCCGAACCATTTTAGAATTAGTATACATGCTTATTCAATATGACTTTATAAAAATGCAATAGGAAAAATATATAACGCATCATCAAATTTGTTCTTCCAAAACATTTTTGATCAATACATTACTGCATGGTTAATTTGCAAGCATTATTTTATATACTTTCACACAATGCTATATATAAGCATAAAATCAATTAAATTAAATTCAATTGTACTCAGTACCCTATATACCGTCAGTAAACAATTAAATGCCATATGTGTTAGGGGGGGAATTCGTACTCATCTTATTTTCAGGAGAATGCTCCTACACCCGTAACAACATAGACATTATCGTTATATTAAACATCAAATGAATTTAAACTATCACTAGCAAGGCTAATCATATGCAAAAATACATACCAATGCTAATAATCCGTTTTGGCGTGAAGCTCGGTCAATGGTTTTGATTGATTATGAGGTACTACTTCTATAATGCTTATTTTACACACAAAAAATTGAAAAACAATAGGTACATGTCATGTGCTTTCATAGTGTGGAAACTTTGCCATGTTAAGCAAAGGTTAACATGGTAAAGTTGAGTGGGCTGGCCGCGCTTGTGACATTCTGTATTGTGCATGACGCCAATAATTATGTTTTAATAGCGCTTCATGTATACATGTATATAATATAGCTTTAATTTCACATATATGATGGGTAGACAGGCATGTTTTGTGTTGATAAAACAGGAAATTTTCTCCTTTCAGCCTTCGTCTCTACAAACTTTTCCAAATTTGGCTAAAAGCAATAAGTTTTTGATCGTGAGCACATGTATCTGGTATGTGAACCTCGTTACCATTTCCTTATCCTTGCCGAATCTGAGTTATCCTTTTCTATATAAGAACAAGTACTTATTGATGCTGTAGCCTATAGTTAAATGTTTTACTAGTGCTTGTCTAATTTTCTTTTTGATCATTTTCGTTTGTAATAATTTCAAAATGAGTTTTCTTGAAAACGCTATAATTACATGAATTACATGTACCCAATTTTACCAAAATTACAACTCACCCAATCTATATAGTTCTGAAGAATAGACAGCAAGTGGTATCATCAAAATTTAAGTGATGGATGCACGAGGTTCTTCAAAAACATGTGATGGGATGGTAGTAAATATAAAGATTATTATTTGATGTGGATGGAACAAACCATAAAAATTGCCGATTTTGTCATATTACGATGGGTGGGCTGGTCATTGTTAGATAAGCACGAGCAAAAATTAAATACCATGTCAAATGACGCTTGTGCCTAAACAATAAAATTATAAAAAAAAATTATATATCCAACGTTTTTGTAGAACAGCTAGGAATCAAAAAGAGTTTCAGCGTCTTTGGAGTATTGGTCAGTGTCGTAATTTTTATACTGTCGTTAAATATTTTATTGCATATTACAACTTTGGGTTTATTGCTAGTGCCTGAGGAATTGGAGTGGGGATTGGTAATAACAAACTAGTGTGTGGACATTTCCCCGTGTTTATTAGGGAGATAAAATACATATCCTGGAAAAGACATCTGTGTCCCGCTGAATATAGGGTGGGTCTGACTTTTAAGTATTTAATGCTTTTTAGTTCAGCTTCTATGGTGCCTGTCTAAAATCGAATACAGCGCAGCAGCGTGTAGTTCCATAGTGAAGTTGTATTATATTTGATAGGTTAGAAGGGGACAAGCTGTAATATTCTTTTCCCTATTGTGTAGCACATTAGTGATCGTAATACGATGTACATGTATAATAATGAGAGAACCAGCATTTTGTATGCTTAACACATTGCCAGAGTTGAATGCCATTACTATTGCATCTGAACACTCTATCCGGCATGAACCCAAAGCCATCAATTTTTATTATCATAAACCTCATGTTTTGGGAAAACGCGTGTTCATTATAATATACATGTAGTTGAAATTCAAAGTTGAGTATCCAATTTGGGGAATTTCTGCCATCTTTTGTCTTCATAAAGAGCACAAAATCTTAGAATAAACATTTATTTTTTTCAATGCATAACATTTTATATTAAGGCCTACATTATTCATATGATATTGCTATGTACTGTATGTGAACAAGTGATATATAACATAATTTGCACAGACAGTTGAGCATCAGCAAATGTAGTCTTTTAAATGATTAGTCTTAGAAATAACTAAACATAATAAGTCTTACACAAAACATCACATTCCGGGAATGCAACTATTCAAAATATCATTATTTTGTATAAGTTATACATTAGTTTATATTATACACGTTATACGTACGGTATAGTTTGCAAATCTTTTAGTTTTGTTAAAACAGTACATGTATTTCTAGTGCAACCTTTTTTGCATAACAAGCAATCGTGCAGTTGTTCATTTTTCGTGCATTAAATAAATATTCAATGCAAATAATAAACATTATAATTATGTATTGAATAATGCGTTTTAGTTCGTATATAAAACGAATTTAAAAACGAAAAAGATTCCCTTGTTCTCAGTCAGAATTTTGATGAAGCACTCAGTTATATTTATGGAACATTGGGGCTGAACAACACATAAATATTTGACCAGACAATATAAGTAATTTTCTGCTTAATAGTTTATGATATTTGCACCGAATAGAGAGAATAAAATCTCCAAAGACATCTAGGGATTGGAAATGGCAGTGTATTTCTCTCGTATGCTACCTCATTTGTTAAGATTTGGAAAGTGAAATAGAGAAGTTACAAGTCATTCGGTTGAGATTTTCTTGATATTGCTAGATGGAAGAAATAACCACCAACTATATATATATATATATTGAGCTTGTTGCATATCACCTATACTGGCGTTTCGAGTACTATATTCTGTACAGAGATAAACGTAACGATCCGTTTCACGATGTTTACTTGAGACGAGCATGTATAAATCTTCCGACTCGTTTCAGGATATTGTGGTTCTCGTGAAATTGGAACTTAGTAGACAAGACTTATTTACGACCATATCTAATGCCGTCACCAAATTAATTCGTGCGTATAGAACTATAGGCCTACCCTATATGTGTGCCACAGTATGTACATGTATATCTACTTATACGCACTGTTTTATTTCTTGTTTGGTTGACAGTTTGGCTCTGTACGCTCAGCTTTTTCATCGACCCGAAGAATGTGACCAGGTGTCTCTATGAACATATAATCATTATCAGTCCAGTAAATAAGATCCATTCGAGCTTTCGTATAAGCACCTATAAATCCTTTAACTGAACTCTTGCCTATCCCTAGTCTTTGGTTAGTTAAGCTCGATTTGCTGCAAATCATTTGCAGCAATTACTAAGTGCTCATATGGTGATCAGATTAAATGCAGAAGCCATTATAATAAATTGAAGTTGTAACATTAGGTTTAATTAGCTTTTGTTTGATTTTTATTTTGGTTAATTGGCACAGTCTAGCACAGTTGAGCAGTTATTTAAATTATGAATTAATGCAATTGCTTTTTTTCTAAGTTATTCTGATCTGTATAAATGTATATAAATTTTCGAAATATTTCAAAACTGTGATTACCTTTGTGCTAGATTTTTCTATATGTACAATAAATACAAGGTTATATATGTTTTAAGGTTATATATGTACATCATGCATGTATGGCACATAATTGGATTATTGGTAAATGCCATCTATTGAACTATAGGGGATATTCCATATATGGATATACACTGCTAAGGGGAAATTCTATATGTGGATTTAAAGGATTTATGTTGATATTGTAATTCATATATTATGAAAATAAATAAAAGCATAGCAAACCGTGGCTAATTTTGAATCATAATGTCGTCAAGAAGTTCTATAAAGTGTGTTGTACAGATGTTGTACAGATGTACAGATATATCAATTGAAAATGAAAATCTTTTATACAATGTATTTTATTTGTTGGTTACTGTACATGTAGCCTATAGTGCTAAAAGAATTCATAAGTGTATCAATAATATTCATTAATGTAATTACTTTTATTTACCAAGATTGTTTCCATTAGAGGATTAAATGTTAACTTTATATGCAGCACAATATTTATATTACAATAAAAAACTTCCGTTTTGTTTTTATGAAAATGAATATTGTACATATCTATTGTAATAAAAGCAATGCTATATATACGTTCTCATGAAATTAAATAAAAGCTGTAAGATACGCGATGTTAATAGACTTGTAATATACGTAATACGTACCTTTCACCATAATTAATTCTTTTTTTTTACTTTGTTGTTTTTAGGTAAGCATACGACATTCTCTTTTCAAGCAAACCGTATATCACCTATATAGCATGCAGTCTGATACTAATTTCCATCAGTCATCGCCGTTACCGAAAAGACATTGAACATCTTTACAGATAGAACACAAAGGTCTGTGACAGTTATTCGATAAAATTATGCGGCTTAGGCATGATAGACGGGCTATTCGCACGACAGCTTCATTATTTATGTTCATTTTTGGGCTCAACTGATATAAAAAAAAATGTAGGGATAGATGGGCGTACTTGTGTTGTCACCCATGCGTGCCAAAATATGCCAGTGAACATGCGCAAATTGGCAGCCAAATATCATTGCAGTGCTGTTTTTCATCGGCTTCTTTTGATAATGATTTTCGGGGCATCCTCTTCAAATAGCCATGCTATATAGTAATGTTATACTGCGGAAAATTGATGTAGCACCATTTTTTTTTCCGGGATTAAGAAATGGAAATGTCGGGATTTCGAAAATGCTGTTTGTTATATAAGATAGATCTATAGAAACGCACAAACATACACTGTAGTTATCAAAAGGATTTTTTTAAATTTTATTACCAAATTGTGATACATGTAATATACGTATAATAAGAGTGCCATTCATTTTTTCATTAGTGTTATTTTCGTAATATAATTTTTATATTTTAGTTTGCAAATTCAACATATATTTGTATACATCAGGGGTTCAGCCCGCGGCGCACTTACAAGTTTAGTATTTTGTCACGGCGCCCTACTTTAGTAATGTAATTAACTATAATTGGAATAGATATAGTGACTATATATATTTTATAGTCGAAAGAAATAGGTACCTACAATAATAAAAGTTAGGTAGATAGGCACAAAAATTAAAACATCCACAATATGAAATTGAGTTTTATTATATTTATAAGAATTCATATTTGTGGTTTCGGATAATGATAGAGGATCGACTCACGGCGCCCCTCATTACTTTCTACGGCGCACCAGGGCGCCGCGGCGCACACTTTGGGAACCCCTGGTATACATGTACATAAATGTTTTTATGTATATGTATATCGCACGTGGGAGATTGATATCTGAAAATAAAAACCTCAGTAGGAATTTATACTTGACAGGAACTCAAGACTATATAGTATATGACTGAGGTCAAAGTTCCTGCCGAGTGTAAATTCTTACTGTACAATTCTTAAATACAAACCTAAGTAAGAATTTACACTCGGCAGGAACTTTGACCTCAGTATATATACACGGAGAATTTTTCCCCTTGCTTCGTTTCATTTTGGTTGACCCTTGAGTATAGGTCTCAAAATTTTTGGTTGCCCCGGGTATGTCTCAGAACGTTTGGTCGACCCCGGGTATGTCTCGGGAATATTGGTTGACACCGGAAACCAATAGAAAAAAAATTCTCCGGGTATACACTATATCAAAATATCATGCTGGAAATGCAAACTTATTATAAGCATTGAAATCCTTAAAATCTGTATGTATTCTTTAAGCAACTTTCCTGCATGGATGCATGGACACTTTATTAAAATGTTAAATGTAAACGTTTGATTTTAATTTTATTTTAACGTTAATGCGAAAACGTACTGCAGTACAACAACTCAATATATCTTTTTAGTTTTATTTACTGAAAGGACATTTTGGTAAAATATTAGCTTTGCAATTCAAAGGAAGGAAAATGTATCCATTTGCATTCATTACAGGTTTTATCTTCATGAGAAATGTAATTATCAATATAATTCCGCGCGATCTACATAGTACTTCATGTAAACAAAGTATACGACGTTCATTATTCTGTCTTCAACAGTCTTATTTGTAGATACTTAACTTTTCACGAAAATTCAAAAAAGCGAACTTTGTGTGGTTTTGTACACTCGCTCTCTACCATTGATAATGAACCGACTTTCATTCATGCAAAACCAATTTAATTCAATAGATGGTTGAGAATGCGGAATGCCCCATGAGATCTCATCAAGGATTTGTACTGCAAGGTTACACGAAACCTTTACTATACGTGCAAGCAACAGCTTTACATTCAAAATGTTCCAAACAAGAGTAATGACTTAAAAAGTATGATATATCATCTTACATAAGCGAATTAATTAGCTTTGGTGAGAATTTGATTCATCCATCAAACAGCGCCACCTATAAATTTAATGATGCCATACAGTAGAACCCGTCTAAAGGCATTTACTCTTGGGACCAGTAAAAAATATGCTTGAAGACAGCTAGGTCGGGACAGGCAAATTTTATGCTATTAGAGAGGATATTTTTTTACACAAGAAGCTTTTAGACAGATACTACTATGCATCTGTGTTACAACTCAAACTATATTTTTAATCAACATGCTTTTAGAAAAAGAAATCATTAATACGTTACTTTTTATCTTACAATAAAATGTCATCTTTTAATAATTAAGGCAGATAGAGAAAAATGCATCTATTTTGCCACGTGTTTATTTTAAAATTAGTGGCAATTTTCAGTTAGATTTTTGAACAATGGGTACGACCCCCTCTACCAAATGGCATTTGTTTGCTGACTGTAGGGTACTGAGTTGAATTGAATTGAACAATTCGATAAGTTGCCTCATATCGATTAATCTCGTGGTATCTTCGTGAATATTTCAGGGATATATATCCATTTTGATAAGTTTTTTGCTAATGCGCATGCGCAAGGACGGCGTTAATGGGTTTGTGGTAGAGAGAAGACGACAATTTCATTAGTTTAACGTGATACCACAACGTCTTTGAGGCGCATAACCACTTTTACGGCGCATAACTTATTGATGCGCATGCGCAATAGTGTGTTTATCGTTCTCGTTACGATTAAAGAAAACCTGTCAATCCCTCTAATTTCTCAAAAATTATATTCGTGGATGCATGGCACTATATACTCCGTGAGAGGTTAGAGCTTTCAATATATAGTTTGGTGAAATCTTATTTTGTCAAAAAAAAACCAAGAAGACATTTTAGACAGCCAAATTGATCATGCAACTCTGATCTAATGAAACAAACCGTTTTTACACACATCAGTGCTTTTACGGTGTTTTTGCGTGCGAATAAAGCTTTAGTTTCATTTTATCCCTAATGGAGTATGGCATGACTCTCACAATAGCCTTTTTTTCTTAACGTGTTGAGAGATAAATTCCGGATAATTTCAAGTCATGTCCGTATGCAAGAAATTACTTGCAAGAGTGTGATTCTCTCGGGAGTCGTTAAATACCCCGCAATAAATAATTAGTAGAATCTGGGATCTGTGTGTGCTAAATTGTAGCCATAGTATACAATGGCCTCTACAAGGTACATTCGCTCTGACACATCTGAATCTAAATGTGGTACGTATAGCTAACACTTTTTGACCGATGTAATGTATATTCGATTTATTTCCTAATTAATTTCACCTGAGCTTACAGGTGAAGGGTTTTTATAGGCATAGTAAACCTGGAATTGTCTTGGAAATTGGATGGACCTGGAATAGTCGGGGAAAAGGGGATTTATTTTGTATAAAAATCAGGAAAATTGAATGCAAATGTTAAATTTGTTTTCATATAGCCAGTTATTACATATCACAAAAGTCAAGAGATGGCACAATCATCCAGCAATGCATCAATATAAATTGGAAAGTCAGAGAAATTTGTTTTTAAAAATTGGAAAAGTCAGGGAAATTTGTTTTTAAAACTGGAAAAGCGAGGAAAAATTGTTTTTAAAACTAGGACAGTCAGAGAAAATTGTTCTTAATCCTATATGTATTTCTTTAGTGACTTATCACTTCTTAATTATTACGGGAATGAGCCTCGATTTGGGCCAATGCGATTTGTGAATAAATTAACGATTTGCCTCTGAATATCACCATTTGGCTCATTTAGTGCGCTTAGGACGTGGATGTTTTAATTGAATCCTACCGCATTTTAAAGAGTAAAATGGCGATTACTGTTGATAGGATTAAGTCGCATTTAACACAAGGATTTGCATGTAAAATATCGCCTTCAACAACTATCATTTGCTGTAATTGACTGCAGCATGGGATCGAGGCATACGGAAAATAGCCTGCTATAAACTGCTTTTTGCGAGACTATCTTGCTCCATATCTTTCTTAGTTAAGTTAGCCTTTCGTTTATAGTTTTGATAGACAATTTTAGCATCTTTTATTAAATGAAACGAGGGATGCATGTAATGCGAAAAACGATTTCCTCATTGTATTCGCCTACTTCTCCTATAGAGCTTCTGTTCGTAATTTTAAATTCACCTTTTGTTGCATGTGATTTTTCTCGCTGAACGTGGAATGGAAAATATTAGAGATTGCTATTCAGTCTAATTTAGTTTTCCTATATGAAAGAAATTGCAATCACAGTAAAATTGAACAGAAACTTTCTGTCTACCGGGTACGGTAAAAGCTATAAATGAAACTGTACAGAGTATGTTGAAACAAAATTATTGGTGGAAATTTATCATCAAAACAAGCAGTCGAAATAATTAATGAGCGGTGCCACCAGCATGTTTAATTGATAATAAAAGTTGTCCCATTAGTCGTATATACTAGTAAATGACCTATACGGTATTACTTAATTTAGTATACGTAGGCGAGTCAAATGAAACTGAACCTACCTTTAAGGCAAAAATAGCTATCACCAGGCTTTTGTCTCGCTGATGAACGAGTCTGGTACACTGGTGATGCCATGCTCGTATAATGCCTGATTCCCACTGGTCGGAATAAATTCTGCTGACATCATTGTTCTGGCAACAGAAAAAGTTGGTTGTGTTTCAACTTATATGTCAGCAGCCAGTTTTCAATTGAAGTGCGCATGCGCACAGCGAGCATAGAGCTGCTTTCCGTCCAGTGGGAATCAGACTTTAGTCATCAGAACTAGGGTAACGTTACTTCTTGTACATCAGCGTCCAATGCGAATCTGCGTCCCGTCAGCTGTTCCAACCTCACTAAAATCGTGAAAGTCAAAAGGTGAGAAGTCAAAGCTGTAGGGAAGGTATCCAATTTCCAATTGAACTCTTGCTGCATTTCTGTGGCCACACTAGCCGTATGGGGGTCACATATTGTCGTGCAACAACGTATCCCTCAACCATGATCCACGGCGGTTGTTCTTGATTGTCAGGCGATCCAACATGATATTGATAGCCTCCTATGCGTTTCATCTTATTCGATCAGTAACAGACCTTGATGATTAAAAAAAGTCAATAATACGTACAGTGTAATGCATAACAGAGATGGCTATTTTTGCCTTCTTCTTGCAGCAATCATGAGAATTCTACACGAGTGGAAATCTTCAGGTTTAATGATGCTGATAGTGACTAATTTTAACATTGCTGGTACTATTTTCCCTACATAATCGATTTTGCTAACTTTTAATTTTTTAATTGAATATAGAATGTGGTGAAACCAGTCATAAGAAGTTAAATTGCGAAGATACATGTATCTGGGGCATGCAGGCAATATACATTACAGAAAAAATGTTTTCAAATTTATGGTAAAGTAAGACTTATTTAGTCGTTTTAACAATTCCGACACCTTTTACAATAATTTCTCAGGATAACAAAAATGTTTGCAGAAACTTTCATTTTACCAAAACGTCCAATTGCTTTTCAACTACATTGTATACATGTATTACTTTGTTCTGTTATAATATTTATTTCGGATTTCTAATGAAAACTTTCGCCCCTACATGTACTGAACATGTAAATTGTGGATTTCTCTCTTCGTTCCATTTAAATATACCTGAAAATTAACTCCATTTAACTCCTTTGCCAAACTCAAGGAAATCTTAAGAAAAACAACCTCTACTGAAAATGTTCAACCAAATTTACTTTCAAAATGCAGATTTGCATGTTATTTGCATTTACATTTTAACAAGCGAGGTCGAGCAGGCTTTCTCGTTTCCTAGCAACAAAATTGTAACTTGCGTAACAACTTTTACACGTACATGTAAATGCGGATTTTGAATGGCTGGAATATGCTTGCTTTTGTCTTAGACCATGTGCTCAGACCACAAAACATGCGGTGCGGTTTGTACAAGAATGGACAAAAGCTGATTATGCCGTTTCTCGACCCTTCCCTCGATGCCATATACGTGTTTTGACTGGTTATTACCAGTAAGGACCGAAATACTGTTCTACAAATGACTGGGCATTCATTAATTCAGCAGCACGTTTATCCACCGATTTCAGGCTTTTAGCTTATTTTGAAAAGTACGAAGGACTTTCCATTGATCCACGTTGATTGACATTGTTGCTGGTGCACATACCAGCATGGGAAACCTATTTTGAATATTCACCGGGTAAGAAACTCTCGGTGAAGCTTTAGTTGGCCTGCACGAGGCATTCAATCGATATTTCCATCATTCTGCCCTATGTTCAGCTGCCATCTAGTTGGAGCGCCGGAAGATGAGCAACGTGAACTCGCGTACTTTGCAGAGGTTTTTGGTATGGATTGGAAAAGCCCTACTTATCTATAGGCACGAATGGCTAGGAAAGCGCCATTTACAAACACCCAAAGGCGAGAATATATTGACGTGCCTGAAATTTACGTTTTGATGGGTGCTGTTTTATATCAGAAATCCTCCAGCCCTTGTCTCTCAATCACTTACGGAACATCCGCTTTTCCTGCATTTTATGTCCAACCTTCTGACGTACGAGAGAGGGCAATGTGGTTTGTTGAAACGATAAACTCAAGTGCTGTTTTAAAGAACACATGATGAAACTTTAGCTCGAGTTACAGAGTAAACGTTCTTAGCGAGTTTCCTAAAATGAACATTGTGGTGAGCTAACCAATGAGAATGCTGTGCTACCTGGAATCGTTCTATTGGAATGTCTTTTTGAATTCCTGAATTTTGAACAAAGTCTATAACGACTGGTAACCTTGATTTGAAACAAAATCGTAAAGCTTTATAAAAGGTTGCAGAATCGAGAAACAATAGGCTCCTTTACGCGAGCGCTGTTATGCACAAGCCGGCAACGCTTTTCCCGCGTAATTAGATGTGCGCATGCGCGCATCTGGAAAAGCGTTGCCGGCTTGTGCTTAACAGTGCTCGCGGGAAGGAGCCTTATATATAGAAATCTAAAATCTCTAGACTGTAGAAAAAGATATGAGCAACCCAGAAAAACCAAATTAATTTATAGATCAAGTTGATTGAAAAGTATTATTAATACCAACATACAACATCTTGACCCCTTTAAAACTTGAAGGTATGCAATCACACACGACCTTTATGCTATGTGTGATTGCCTACATTTGTGAATTCAGCAACCACAAAATAATTTGTAATACAGTTAGCAGAAAAAATGTTTCATAAAGTTTGTAGGTGTTAATCATATCGTTTCATATTGTTTTTTATTTTTTTTAAGCTGCGTTTAATACTAATTTTATGTTGCATTATAAAGCCATTTTGCTTAGTGCTGATGTGGTCGACGCATCTCGATATAACGAACGCCAAGGGAATGGGGCCATATTGCATAGTCTTATTATCTGTATTATATAATTATACTAAGAGGTCTGTTTTTACACATTTTTTCGCTCCTAGGCGACTTTCATAGCTTTTTATGACTACTTGACATGGAGTATTTTGAGGAGCCCTTAAATATGCGTTTTAAGGGGGCTTTCAACCATACCCTTTCCAATGGAGAATTCTTACGTAGACATTCACGTAGTCTGTGTAGCTCCA
>JAQGCC010001145.1:0-26166 GCA_034698905.1 Xestoiulus laeticollis | reverse complement strand
ATGCAATGCTCTAAAGCTCATTTTACAGATGCAGAGTGTCCACCCAAAGATAAAGGTAAAGATAAAGGCAAAAAAGAAAAAGTGCTAAATGGCCTTTAACTCTATAGTCTGTCCGTAGTATTACACTTTCGAAGTGAAAGTAGTTTTCCTTCGTATTTGTAGATTCTAATTAAAAAATTACTTTCTTTAGGTCATTTGATAAAGCGCCGTTTATTATGACTCAATCGTGACGTCAGTCAAGCAACTAGCTGCATAGAGCTAGCAGACGAATACGTCGTTTGGAATTCACTTATTTAAAATAAGTCACTTTTAAAAAGTCGTTTTCGTTTTTGGCGCATGCGGATTATAAACCACTTTGAAAGTGAAAGTGAAAGAGGAAAGTCACTGTTTGTAAGCCGTTGAATGCATCACTTTTTCCCTGACTATAGGGACTTACAAACGATGACTTCTGAAAATTGATTACACTTTTGTAGTGAAAGTAGTTTTCCTTAGCATTTGTAGATTCTATCTAATTAAAAAAGTACTTTCTTAAGGTCATTAGATAAAGTGCCGTTTATTATGACTCAATTCTGACGTCATTCAAGTCACTAGCGGTATAGCGCTAGCAGACAAATAAGTCGTTTGGAATTCACTTATTTAAAATAAGTCACTTTTTGTGACTTTGAAAGTCTCTTTTAAGCCCCAGGCCAGACTAGGCTGGAAACGCGCTTCTGACTTGCCTCAAACAATGCTTTTAATTAAAATAAGAATTTTTGTATGAGATATTAATACGCAAATTTTATAATTCTAGAATTTAAATTAAATTCGATGCCCTGTTTGAGGCTGGAAACGCGCGTTTAGGTAGCGTCAAACAAGGATTTTAATTAAAAAGTCGTTTTCGTTTTTGGCGCATGCGCATTATAAACCACTTCAAAAATCGAAGTGTAATGGAAAGAGGAAAGTCGCCATTTGTAAGTCCCTAATAACACCTTCTTCACACCGACCAAATGAAGTGCACTGATATAGATCAAGTCTTGATCGAGTTGCACTAATCCAATCAAATTGTCTGCTGCACTTGATGTGTATCACGTCTTTCTGTCGTCTGCACCTCGTTTCAAAGTGGCTTAATTATATAGTGTGTATGTTGTCCTCCATCTTGAAATGTACACTGAAATTGTGTACAACTTTTAGGGCGCCGTATATACTATGGTCACGTGACCAGTTTAACTGAGTTCGGAGGTGCGAATTAACACTCGAAAGTTTGACCTGATCCACGTAAATTGATCTATATCAACGTCGGTGAGAATCAGGTGTAACTGGCTATGTAAATCAAATGTAATACATGGGACTTTTTATGAATGCATCCCTTTTCCCTGACTATATGTCGTGTACGGTAACCCGTCATAATATCCTGGACGTAATGTTCATCACAAATTATCCTGACCATAATGTCCTTACAAGAAATGTTTTGTACACAAAATGTTCTTTGTAAACAATGAAATATTTTATTTATTTAAATGAAAAGCAAAAATGTATTTTAGTTAGGTTAGGTTAGGTTAGGTTAGATTAGGTTTGAGTAAATAAAATATTTCATTGTTTACATAGAACAATTTGTGTACGGGACATTTTGTGTACAGAACATTTCGTGTAAGGACATTATGGTCAGGACATAGTGTGATGGAAGTTATGTCCAGGACATTATGACGGACACCCGTCGTGTACACCTGTATATTGAATTTCTTTAAGAATTCCAGGTTTTCAAGGTCTTGATGAACCCATTGATAAGAATTAAATAGTTCTATACCTGCTATTCTTCCATGTGTTGGAACGCACTTGGAGTACACTTCCGTTACCGCCCCACTCATAGCCACGCTCACGTACTTGAAGCAGTACTCCACGTACAAAGTTTCACTGAAGAAGTGGCACGGAAATGTCACGGAGTCACGACCCTTGTCCACTCTCCTTTCCGACAAATAGCTGAAGACTGCCGGTGAGGCCACCGGAGAGGCCGCGGTCCTTTTCCGGCCATACAGCCTGAGCCTGTCCCTGGGGAGGATACACTTGGGATACTGATAGTTCAGAGTGACTCCTTGGACACAGGGAAAGATGCTGGGCGCCTGGGTCCTCACCTGGTACTCTTCGCTCCACATGACCCTGATCAAATCACTGCTGGCAATGCTATTGTTGGTGCTAGGGTCCGTTCGCAAGTGCAGCCTGTAGAAACCGGCCTGATCAAAGTGAATACACCTGATGGTGATGTCACGTGTGGTTATCCGATAAAACTCACTCAACTCTTGCACTCTTTGTCTATTTGGCTCCCCCATCAAGGACTCGTTTCGGCCGTAGTAAGCCAGCTCCAACCACGTGGGGTGACTGGTTTCCTTGGGGTAGCAAGCTACACCAGTGGACTCTAGGGTTATGGACACATCTGCTGTGTACGTCTCCAGGAGCAGGGGCACGGTGAATTTGAAAGATGGCCAACGAATGTCGATTGTGTTGCTCAATAGGGTCAAGCTTTCGGAGGTCTCGTTCTTCTGTGGAGAAAACAATACAATATATCAGTGACCCTTTATCATAAAAACTGCATTTTGGGAAAAATAAGTTGCAATTATCTGTAAATCACTTTATTTTAAATATTAGCTTTAATCTAACCCTTTGATGACCATTTTGAGGTCTATATGCCCATGCCAAAAAAATGTCTCAAAATTCTTCAGGATACACCTGGCTGATCATCTGCAGAAAAGCATGTTTCAGAATTATGGTGACTTTTTTCTTATGGACAAATTAAAAGACTTTAAAGTGATTATCAAGGGTTAAATTTCAGTTCTCATTTATAATAAAGTGATATAATGTATACTTGCAAGTGTATTTAAGAACTTTTCAAGTCAATTACAATTATTAAATTTATAAAAAAATTAAGTTAATCAAATATCCAGCTAATTAAAAACTGGGGGAACTGAACTGCATGTTTTGCTATGGGGAAATTTTAAAACAAACTTTTAAAAAACTACTTGTTATAATACAAAAATAAAAATTGATAAAATGCAGTATTTTAATTTGTAGCTACTGCATGATCAAAATTTTCCCATTTATAGGGAATTTTTAAAAAATTAAAAACTAAAATGCTTTTCATACCTGCTACCACCTAGTGGCGTATTTTAGTTTTTAATTTTTTAAACATTCGCTATAAATGGGAAAATTATGCAATTTTGATCATGCAGTAGCTACAAAAATACTGCATTTTTATCAATTTTTATTTTTGTATTATAACAAGTAGTTTTTTTAAAAGTAGGTTTTAAAAGCACTGTCCCCTGCTTCACTCAAAACGTAATACACATGTGCATCCAGTGATTGCTTATAAACAGGGGCAGGAATTTAATTTTATTATAATTAATGCAAGCTTTGTAATAAAAAGTGAGGCAATACTTGCTAATAGAAGATAAGATTCAAACTCATTCGTGGAATATTTGAATATTTGTTATGGATGGACTGAATTTATCGCAACATTGTGTTATGCGAGTACAATATTTTTTTTTTGTAATTCGGATAAACTTATTAATTTAAAGTTATGGACAAGTTTCGATCTATAAAAAAAATGTGGGAAATTCCCTATTTTACTTTATGACGTCACATGTTTCGTTACACGGCAATTCGCTCTACAGCGTATAACGAGCTACAGCTTTTGTTTATGCTGGTAAATATTTTAAGACAGTATGACAAGTATGAAGCAATTGTACTTGTTCTGCTGATATAAAAATCGATGGTATGTTATAAAAATATATTATTGTTATTTACCTTTGTTTTTATAACCATTCTGACGAAATAACTCCCTGCTCCCAACACAGTTCCACATTTGAAAGTCACTTTTCCTTGAGTTGATTCAAGAACATACCCAAATGACGATAGTGTGCGATTATTGATGATATTTACAAGTTGAACATCAGCATGAATTTCATTTTCGTCTTGGTCGTCCTGAAGATCCAAGCTGAAGTTGTATTTCACATCTAAATCTCCAGTCAATGAAACGTATTGGGTGGTCGAGTAAAGTGCTTGGGAACTTCTTGTGTTGCCCTCTATAAGCAAAAAAAAAAGGTGTTATACAATGTAAATTAATTGCCTCCTAAGACATGGCAAGCCTGGTAACTTACTCGCACTAGAGCTATTGATGTTCGTAACCAAGAAGACGATGCAGATAAATAACACATGATCCATGTTATCAGGGACCTTTCATCAAATGACACGATGCCAAGTGCAATTGTTTTACGTAATACCTGGGAGGCATCAAGAACCCAGAAACAGGAATGTCATGCATTGATACCTGACAAAGAAATGTCTCAGCAGACAGTGAATGCTGATCTGTAAGAAAAACAAAAAATATATTTTTTAAATAAAATAGACCTTTAGTACTGGTAACCGGTTACATAAAACAGGTTTAGAGCTGGTAAGATATGTTTATATCATTGCCTGAAATGAAGTCTGAAAGTCAGTCACCTGTGAGTTAAAGCATGTAATTATTATCAACCACCATTGCTGGTCGACAATGTATTGATAAGTGATTATAGTATGCAAAAAGCCAACAACAATATAAGTTTTCCAAAATTGTTTAAATGAAAAAATAGAGCACTGATCTGTTAGTTTTTCTAATATCATTAAAATCAAGCTTTATTATTTATATAAAATGCTTTGCTAGTTCTTAAGAAAAGTATCCTAGAGCCTTTACCAAGCTAATACGTATCAAGCTATGATTAGTTTTATTATTAAATGTCATAATTTTATAAAGCCTTACAGGTTTTTATTAGGCGGTGTTAAAATTAATTTTAATTGTGATATTACTTCAAATACAAAATGATAACTTGTGGATTCAATTCATAATTTGCATTCAAAGTAGTTACATATTTATCTGCATTTTATGAGAAATTTAGATAAGTTAAACATGTCCATCCCATGGTGATTGTATGTTTAATTTAAAAAAATTGTTCTCTCCTACATGTACAATAAATTGTTACCCTGGTATTTAATTAGTGCATTCAACTTTCAACAAGTAATTCTGATACGATAGAATCTGATATTCATTAATCCTAAATTCAGTGTTGTTTATATTTTTTTTCTCAAATAACATGTTTAGTTACACAAGCATGTGCTTTGAAAAGTGACTATTTATAAAAATATACAAAAATGCATGAATATTCTAAGCTGAAATTGTTCCAACGACGATAAATTTAAAAAAAAACTGGTTGAACTAAATGCTGTTTACACTCTATTAAGAGATTGAGCTTAAACCTCTACCAACACACCTTAGGCAAACCCTACCTATAATCTCCGTATAATAATGGTTTTTAGAAGAAGTACACGCGTATTGGCTTGTATTTGGATAGCTATAAATTATCCAATCCTGACTGCAACACGGAAGGCAGTGTAATGACCTTTTTTGTTCTATAAAGAATGCAGAATTGTAAACGACCTTTCTCCAGATACCCTTTTTACATTTACCATGAAATTAGTACATCTATAGAATGAGTTAACGACTTTCTCATGGGTCTTTTATTTTGGATTTCGATAATTAGTTTTGTGGAATTTATGGTGTTTCTCACGAAGCAAAAAGTTTGTTTGTCTATTAATTGCTTATTAAATTTAAAGACTTAATGATTAAACTAATGTACATGTATGTTTTAAAACCATTTTCCTTGCTTATCCAGACGACTTAAAATCCAAAAATATAATAACATGTCAAACAAATACTTGTCAAAAAAGCTGTTTTATATTATAAACCACATTGATTTTATTTTGTTATCACACAAACTAGGCTATTACAAAGTTCTTTTCTTTGTCATGTCTTAATTAAAAAACCACAAATAATTCAAATTTACTTTTTGGAGGTTAGTGAATATTCGTGCCATTAAATAAACTTGTATAGACAACTACAATGTTATATGGCAAAAAAGCGTGTAAAAACATGTCAATTTTTATTTTCTTACAACGTTGTTAAAATAAGCTAAAAGGGAAATTCCCATTACTGGAGTTGCAGGGAATTCAACTAATTCCTAGCAAATCAAAAACAAATGTAATATTTGTGTTGAATAGTGTTCTGCAAAATAAATCACTTTTCACTTATAATCTAGGATTATTGTACAAAGGAAAATTTTCCACATTAAATTTAACTTAACTAAGCCTAACCTTACCTGACCTTAGCTAACCTGACCTAACCTAATCGTAACTATAGCCAAACCCAAATTTTGCTTAGTTTTCAAAAGCTATTTAAGCTTTAATAGTTCCAAAAACCTGAAATTGTCCAAATCTTACAAAAAAGCGGTGTTTCTAATCCACAATTCAAAGATCAGTGCCACTATTTTTACTCAATTCCATTTCTTATGTTGTTCATAATTAACTGTATCCCAGCTGCTCCACTATTCATTTTCAGTAAACCTTCGTACACACATACGGTTCTGTAAATTCTATTTTATTTTGGTCCCCTGTTGGCGTGTTCAAAAAAATATATGTAATTCATGGAAATACGTGTAATAACTTATTATTAATCCTTGTGTACAACATAATTTACGATGTTCTTTTACGCACTGTAACTGGAATTTGTGGTACAGATTAACGGATTAGAATCACTGGTCAAAAGTTTTTTTTTCGTATTCATGGCCTGCATTATCAGTAAACTGCATTCTACTTTGGAGGGACCTCATACTACCAGTACACGTGCTTAAAGGAATTTTTCGTACGAGAACTGAATTTAAATGATGGTATTATCTCCTTCTTATTTTGAGTGTAAGAATTAGAAGCATCTTCACACGCCAGTAGGTCTTAAATAGCTAACCATAAAAAAACATTCGTTTTTCACTAAAGGGAATTTAGTTCTTAAAATGTCTTGTAATAAGTCATTTAAGAAAGTCGGCGACAATCAGAAAAAAAATCCCAATCTTTCGGAATATTAAGGAATTATATGACATATGTTTTATGAGTGGTCATAACACAATATACCCGAGACGTGTGTGGATTGCCACAGCAAAATTATCAAAACTAGTTAGACCTAAATACAATTTGTCAAGTAATTTTCAAACAGCTTTTGATAATTGCATTTCAAGTTTATCTACCTTATCCAAACAAAGAATAATTAAAAAGAACTTCAACTTGTCATAATCTATTAAGAAAATACATGGACATATATCAAAAGCTTTGTTTGAATTAATTTAAATTATGCTTATCTCTATTTTTTCAAATGATCAACTTTTAGCTGATCAAAGGTCGTTTGTACCTCCATTATGGGTGAAAATTTTCTCGGAATTAAAACCCCCTTTAATGCCTAATAAAACGATAGCAATGTTTAAAGTTTTAAGCTTATAAAAGTAGACATTAAATCTGTAAACGTTAAAAATAATTGTTTTTTATTTGTAAAAATAGGTCAACGTCAATTAATGTTGTCATTTGAGCAAGCTTGGGCCAAAGGTGAAAAGTGTTAACCTGCTAAACTAACGTATTTCAAGTACATAAAACCAGAAGCACTTTTTATAGATTTTTTAAAAATTTTATATCTATTTTATATTTTATAAAAGACGTAAAAATGTTTTTTCCACAAGTGATGATCATAACAAAATTTTAAAATGCTAGTAACGTATTACATGTATAATAAGCCCAAAAACCCAATTTTGAGTTTTTGAGTGTTTAAAAAAATCTAATTCAGCATAAATTTATTTTCTTTTGTCATAATTAAGATTACCGAATTTAAGTGTTGACTTGTATAATTACACTAGCTCGTGCTTGAATTTTGATAGAATAATTGTTAAATACCATTCGACACCCTTACATACAGTACATGCATATGACGCCAAGCTATATAGCATACGCATGACACAAACGTGGTATACTGTATGCATTGCATACCAAAGAGATTATTTGACCAGAAAATCCTCTTAAGGAGGGTACATAAATATGGATTTACCATAAAATGTTGCTGTCGTGAGATTTGCATTTAAATATCCAGTTAAGTCCTCTTTAGACGCGTGTAAATTTTCCAGTCTAGCATTTTATTGCAAATTTATTTATTATGATCTTTTTTTAGGAATTGTAAGAACGTGCTCTGCAGTACGCAATCACCTACATAGATTTAACAAGCACCGAAAAATGTTTTCAGTGCAATAATTAATACGAAATTAGGCTTTTAAATCAAGAATTACGAGTTGTACAACATTGGAGTACGACCATTATACCTAGGTAATGTATTAATAATTACAATTATGTCACCATCGTAAACAATCTCTGATGTTAAGCCGCCTTTGCATTGTTGTATAGAGTAGACTATTGAATTCATTAAGAAACTTGGTGACTTTTTTTAACATGCCCTCTACTTAAAATTATGTCAAGTGGTCCACCCTAAGCGGCACAACAAGGGTGATATCCTTGGAAAAACAAATAAAAAAACATTGCAGTAAACATCCATTCTGGCATATGCTGGATTTTTTTTTATCCTTATATTCCTTGTAAGTTTTTAATGATCTTTGCTACAAATTTCGCCCTAATGCATTATAAAGAAAACGCCCCAACACTAAAATGGCGTTACATCTACCGCCAGGGGTCAGATCATGCTTTTGGGGTGCATATTGGAGAGTCCTGATTTTCAACCTCCAACAAAGAAAAAAAAAATCTCAGACAAATTGCGATGGGCTCATGTCGTCGCCATGCTTAATACGAAATTCCTGCATGCTTGCACACCTTTATGGATGATAATGCATTTTCTGGGTCGCCATAAAGTCGCGCTTATCAAAATTTTCTAAGAAAATATCATTTTTGTCATAAGAGCTTGACTTCAGGGTTGTCTTGGTTGTGCTTCAAGCAATCTTAAGTTTAGATTTTCGTACACAGATTTTCATGTGCACTTAGGTTCCAAATTACTGATTTGAACATTTTATTTCACTGTTGTGCATGCTAGATCTAGACAATGCATTGCCATTCTTGGCATGGGAATGCAATAGGGATAGTCTTATTCAAGGAAAGGTGGATGGCCGACATGCTGGGCTAGGCAGTTTCTTCAGCTGAGATATTGCTAATAAAACAAAGTAACCTACTGAGTACGAGATCTAACTCTTGAATATCAATGCTCCCAAATGAAACAAATGAGTAGAAGTGCAACTGCAGGTAGAAATCTTGGTGGGGGTTAGGTAAGACGTTTTTTTAGTGAAAAACTGCAAAGGGAAGGTTGTGAAATAAAATTTCTAATGTTAGGGGATTGTTGGCTTTGTTACATCTGAAACTGTAGTCGTTTTATAATTCATATCTTAGATGAAATAAAAATCGGATACATTTCTCAGTGCTGTACAGGTGCGAGTCGCGTTGGTATTTATCTTAAAACATGTGGTTCAGTGTTTTGACGTGGATGGAACTTTGTCAAAATTTAGATGAAATAAAAATCCAACAATTTACTGTTTAAATTGTTTTGCATTTGCACATATGCCAGTGATGTTAATACCTTAGACGTTATTTCAGCTAATTAATATCAACGTGGCTGAAATTTAGAAGTTGATGCCCCTATTCATATCTTGCGACGCTTTATTTATACATCACGTGTTCAGTGGTCATATCATAACGGCGCTTCATTGAATTAATGCATCGCCTTCAATTTTATGTTTTGCAAAATGGTATTTTTTTAATCATCTTTAGTGGGTTTGTTTGTCTAAAATTTAAACAGATTTTTAAAATTTTACAAACACTACATTAAGTGATGGAAAATTCATCTATATGTAAATTTATCGTGACCATACATGCATTTTATATATACTGACATGCATTTGCTCATCTAACAACAGGAATTTCTCCGATTTTTATTTGTCTAAGACAAAATATGAAACATAACCGGGGTTAACAATGCAAAACAACTGAATACAATTGCATACAATATATCATTTCAAAGCAATTTTTTATCATATTCTTCTGAAATACCTGTGTACTGGTTATAAATAAATGCTATATAAAGTTATAAATTGAATTTTAAAGTTTTTGTAACTTATTTTGGCGTCTTTAATTCGGGAATTTTATATACATATACGTTCCATACAATATACACTCGTACATGTATACAGCTTGTATTTCGAACTTCAGCCCATTATACCTTTGTGCTGATATAGAAACCTTTTATTGCACTCTCCACCTATGCAGCAAATAATGGTTTCATGATTCTATTTGAATATGGTTCTAACATATTTACATTAAGGGTTTAGTCATGTTTATCCAAGGTGAATTTCTGACTTGACAATGCCAATGGCGTAACCAAATAAGTGCTTATACATTGTAAAAAAACATGTATACGCTTCTGTGATTCTATAGCTTATGGCGTTTTGGTGCATTCGCATCGTTTTAAGTGATATAATTGCACTGTTTGTTGGCGGTCTCGCTCTTGAGGTTCTTTAAAACACGTTCCAATCTTATATCCCTGATGCTGCCCTATGCCAAAGGCCTTAGTGCCACCAAAGGTTAGTTTCTGAATGACCCTCGTATTGCTTTTTTATTCCATGGTAGTCTGCATACGATAATGATGCTTTACACGCCGTCTGTCATTGAACTACATTTACGACAGAAGAGTAAACTCCTATTACTTTCAATAAATCTATATTTCCACCTATATAAGAATGTTAAGGGGACGTCAATGACTCATGATGGGGGAACAACAGATTGGACCTGTGTTGTCATGGATACTCATACAAAACAAACAGATGAATGAACAGTAGGCAGATTGTGCCATGTGTCCCAACTCCCTTTACACAATGCAGGCTTTCGTGTTCAAATTTTACATTCTCAGAAAATCGAGCAAAATCCATAATTTTTTTCCGAATGACCAGCTTTACCTAGCATTTCGTGATTGAAATTCAGCGAATTGTGGATTTGATCAATTCCAGTGTACAATGTAGCTCCCTACATGTATTTTGAATATGTGAACGTAAACAGTGCAGTACCATCTTTTAAATTGTTAAGTATTCGATCATTGCATGATTGAATTATTTCGAACTATAGTGAGACAATATAGGTTTTCGTCAAATGGATTTACAGTATGGTTATAGACTTTTTTTTTGGTTCAATAATCTCTAATGGGTTGTAATTGTACTTGCTCTTGGTCATTAAATGGTTGGGGTACGTACGAAATTACGTTTATAGCAATATTTATGACCCCATGTGGTCGCTTCATCAATTTGTAAATAATGGTTATTTTTTATACACCCCTTTCGTGAGTGTTTTGATACTCTGTGACCGTTTTGCATTAGCAAATAAAAGAAGCAAGGTTGTTTATGATACTAAACATGAGCTATATTGAACTTAATGTTATAATTCCAAGAGGAGATTGAAGTCATGTCAAGATGACATACATGTAATATGACATATTTAACTATTTCATATTTTTTACCGCATGTACATTAAATACATGTATATTTTTAATTATTATTTATGTATAAATATACATGTAAATATTTAATATTTGTTTGAATACCATTCTTAAGTAATAATATTGCTTTGAAAACGTAGGATACATCTGTAGATCAAGCATGACATTATCATATATTGGGGCCTACATACCTTATAACATACGAAATAAAAACTATGGATATGCTGGAAAGTTTCATGTCAATTCAGAAAAAAATCAAGTGAAAATTAAAGTTTATTTCTTTAGAAGATCACTGTTTTATTCATTTTTATTTCCGTTTTTATGAAATAAAATCTTTGATGTACTATTACAATTTTAGGTCCTCATTAAGAATTGCTTGTATCGTACTCAATGACGTTATCTGGGGACTTAGAATGTAAGCTATTTTAACCGAAACTGAAAATGGTTAGCTGCCTTATGGTAAACTGTTTTAGGAATAGTATTTATATAGGTTGGGAAAGCTAAGCCAAAGGGAAAGTGTTTTCCCCCAATTTAATGTACTTTTGATATTTATGATGCATATAAATGCATAGATGCGATTATCTGTGACAGTGTCATTTGTATCCATTGTGAGATGGGTACAACAATTAATCAAAATGGCACTCTTGCATGGTTGGAATGCCGGTAATGTTTATTCAGAATTACACGCCGACGTTATTGTACATGTATAAGTCCACAACACGTGAATCGGTACAATTTTACTGGACGATATTTGTGCATAGATATTCTGGTTGAAATTTGACAACGTAATCACGTAGACATGATCTTATTTGTTCATTTCAAAAGAAATAGTGACAGCAAATACTCCAAGTGATGGAGCATTCTCATTAAATATTATGTATAAGGCAATAAAACTATTTTGAATTTGTATTTTTATCCTACGGATAATCTTAAAGAGATGTAGGCCTACCCAGTATTTTTACCTTGTTTGGGAAAGTCTGAGTTCAACGAATGCATCAGCTTTTAGAAAAAAAAAATAAATCATTTAAAAAAGTATCCATTTTTAAACAACAAAACAAAAAATAAGCAAACAGTATCGTCAATTTTATTTTTTTGAAAATGGTCTGCAGATTCTACAAAATGTTTGAAAAATAAGTTATATTAATTAAAACTTTAAAAGAAGCATGCTAGGGTGTGGTTTTAATGCATGCCTTTATTGTGAGACTTGTATTGAATAAGTGCGGTGTGTAAGAACTATGCATGATGTTGGGATTAAGAAAAAATTACCATCGAAAGTAATATTTTATGCTTTTAGACTCTTGCCAAACGTAAAAAACGTTAGAAGATAAATTAAAGCTTTCATAATCTCTGATTTAGTGTTTTTTTAAAAAATGATCAATTAAGCTTAAAAGCAAAAAATCAATTGATTCTAAATAAACATCCAGCAGCTTTCTTCTCGAAATTCCGTCCAAATTAAGATATTTTAGAATTGTTCGGATACGAGCTTACATTCACTTGAAAATTAGGTTTAATTGTATATCGTTTTTATAGGGGCTTATGTGTAGCGTTCATGGTTAAAACATGTGTGGATTTTTAGTGTCCATTGTTATTGTTGAACGTGTTACATACAGTAAATGGCAACAAAGTGCAACTTCTGGTTACTTATAGACGTGTTTTTAAATCAATTTGTTAAATTTCAGAAAGTAATTTCTCAGTACATAATGACCACAATATCTTTGAACAATTTAACAATAATGAAAAATGCAACTGAAGCGATAACAGACTATTCATGCAGTTAACTTTTCATTTGCATTTTGATTATTTAAGTATTCAGCGATTACGTGAATAGACTGTATACTATATACACAATAAAGCAATTATACATCAAATTTAAATACCAGCTACAATCAGAAAGATGACATCTGGTAGTGTAAGATCATATCATACTCAAATAAGTTATCAAAAAGACAATATGGCTTTGGTTTCACAAATTTTTAAAAGTAATTTTTCTAAGAAAGATTCATATTACCAGTACCAAGCAATATTATTGTACAATAGATTGGTATACATGTACATGTCATCCAAAAACAAACTTGCTTTCTACATGTCTAGGCTCTATAGTACCATGCATATACAGTACATACATTATATTACAGTTTCTAAGATGTTCAAAACTTCATTTAAAATACCTAAATATTGTATATTGTTAATAATTCAATATGATGTGAATGCATGCATATATGATAAAAATCTCTTCACCCTCCCACCCTTGAGTTCATTTTTTGAAAAAAATTCATCTGCATGTATGTCTACATACATTACCGTTTCTAAGATGTTCAAAACATCATTTAAAATACCCAAATATCGTTTATTGTTAATAACTCAATATGATATGCATGCATACATATATGTTAATTCTCTGCACCCTCCTACCCTTGAGTTCATTTTTGAAAAAAATCTTTTTATGAATGATATAAAATATGCAAGTTCTATATAGTGCCTATCGAGTTTTAATCTCACGTGATAAGCTGTTGTCCCTTAGAAAATAATAGAATATAAGGAAAACTCACCATTAAGTCGAGACACAATACAATGGAGTTAGGATTAAATCGCCACTATAAATTTGAGATAATTCATCATAAAAGTTGAATTCGTGATGTTATTCGTTAGATAACGACACTTTTGTATCCTAATTGTTGCGTAGAATGGGGATAATAACGCTTGCACTCTGTTCGATTGTCACTCGAGAATGAAAACTTTTCTAAATAAAAAAGGTTTTTTTTAAGTTAGCACCACTTTTGCACTCCACGTTGGCTAGCTCCTCCAGCCATGGCCATGAAAAGTCGCATTTATATTCCGCCAACAAAACAAGTCTCTCCAGTTGGAAGATTAATGGACTTTTAAAAGGTGAAAGGCAAAAGAGATGAAATCTGTTTTCAAATCAGGGAACCTGAAAGTAAAAAACAAGGGGGAGAATGCGCCCAAATTAACTACAGGTACGTGTTCTTGGGCTCGACTAGAGGTACCTTATATATACCTTGTACCAGTACCAGTTCCCTCCTGCATGTAGGCACAGAAGAAAAAAAAGTCGAGTCAGGCATTTTGATTAAACTCGTTCAGGACCATGGCTAATTTCCCATTGTTATATGCAGGTTGCAATATGATGAGATTCCCCCACTATAGAAAATATGAAAAGTCGTGGCGATTTACTGTAAAATCCTTTAAACTAACAATAACCGAAGACGACTTTTGTGCAAAATAAAAAAGTAACGGTCAATGTAATCGCTGATATCTGGAAGATTAAATTAAGGCCGGTATACGTTTAGTATTGTGCCAAATTGATGCATTGTTATGGTTAATCCCTCCAAAGATTTGCGAGGAAAAATTTACTACATGTATGCAAAATTTGGATCACTTAGATCAAAATGTACTCCTGTTTTGGAAGTATACAACCCCGTCTAAATGCATGAAAACGATGATTTTGTATAGTCATGTCTATCAAATGGCATGTTGGATTGGTTGATATACATGTATGTCATAACTTTTAGAGATTTAATGTTCGGCATCTATGGTGCATATGTATTTTTAAAAAAAATGTGGTCAAATGAGACCATAAATTCATTTGCAGGTGACAGAAAGTATATGTTTTGTCCAGAAACAGCATGTTTCCTGTCAGGAAAAATATTTTAATGTACATGTATTTACTGCAATACATGACAACATAAACTACATTTCATTTCTACTAAATTTTATAAGATGTGCATTTATCACATCACCCTGCAGATGAACAATCTCAAGCGGTCTCATATAGTTAAAAAATATAAGATTATGGGACATGCTATTTAGACTATGTTAGAAAAGCAATTAGACCAAATGAAACCTCACTATCAAAATGTTGTTATTCCATATTGACTCAACGGCACGAGTTCCTCAAGAATAAGATTTTATTAATCTTTTACATCCCACTCTTATAAGAACATATTCAACAGATTTATAATTTTCAATTTGAATGCCAATGGGATGTTCTATAATCTCATATAATGAGATTTTCATTAGAGCACGAGTTAAAATTCAAATTTAAATGCGTGGGTTATCCAACAGGTGTTTAGGAATTTGGTGATGGTGCAACCCACATTTTCTCCACCAAAATTACATTTTTCAGTTGTATTTAGAAAATCATGCATGTTACTTCGAATATACATGTAGAACACTTTATTGCATAACACAAAGAGGTTCAGTGACTTATAAAAACGTTAAATGCTACCTACAAATAAATATGATAATGAATTACAAAACGTGCATCAAAGCCCATTAAGGTTCCATGTTCCCCGTCACTTTCACTGTCAGATTCCCGTCAGATCAAATGCAGCGTTTATGACGTATTGTGCCATTTTTTATCCATGTATATTTGAAGATGTAGACCTGCATTAAGGGCCTTCCATAAATGACGGCAACAGCTGAGATTGACGCTAGTTGACTCGGTGGGGGGGGGGGGTGTTAAGGGTCAGTTGACGTCAACAAGGAGTTTTAGATTTTTACAGGCGCTTAATTAGCTCACTTGTTCTATATAGCATACTTTCTGTATTTAGTCAACTTCTTTACATATTTTTTATTAATTTTGATTTTTAAACTAAGAAAGATTACATTAGTATTCACAATCCGCGCCAATACAATATTTGCATGTTTAGGCAAATTTATTAAACTTTTTGACGTACATTATATAGGGTGGAGGTTAACTCAAATTACGATTTTTGATTTAGGGGGAGGAGGAGGAGGAGGAGGAAATTTTGTTGACGTCATTTATGGACGGCCCTTTACTAAAAATTCCAAAATAACCTATGTCTTGGTTAAATATACATGTAACTGGATACATTTAACCTCTCTAATCAGAGAATAGTGCAGAATGTCATCAATATATTGTTGTTTGGTGGGGAAACTTTTTATCAGTGAAGCAGCACTATCTTAATAATAAAAATATATTGTTGTTGTGCAAGGGCGTTAACGAATTGTTGATATCAAGAACTTACAAATTACCCTTTTTCACGCTATTGCTTTTAATATCTCGTTAGTATACACAATAAACGGTACAAACGTAGCGTGTAAAATTTAAATGGTCAGATCCTTCTTTACTAGTAAAGGATGTTGGGTTTTTAGTAGAAGAATATTTGCAAGACTATACTTTAATTAAGCAGACCAAAAATATAGATGTGCATGTGTAACAACATATTGGAATTGGATCATAACCATATTTTGCATGTCACCGCTGAAATGAAATATAACACTAATCTAGTTTTATTAGTCTAGTTTTTCATAATATACTTGTCAAACCATAGACGCCGAAGATGCGTTTAAGGTGAATAAAGTAGAGTGTTTATGACAAAGTCTGATAAAAAAACTTGCTAGAAAATTAAACTACCTTATAAATGGAAGTTATAATTGCGGGGGTACATCATGGGTCTTTCATGTACATGGATTTGCTTGCTCTCATCTGGTATATATAGCATTAGTTTTTTTGCATTGCAAATGTTATGAAACCTGTAACGGTTGTAGCCTAATGCCAATTTAACACGAAAGAATATATAGAAAATGAAACTTGAAGTATAACGGAAATGCACTTCATGCATAAATTATCATTAATGCTGTTTTTAAAGTTAGGTTAGTTCCAATGTCCTTTCTGCACAATTCAATTTGGAGATGTTTTATTAATTACAATTTTATATTTTGTGCTCGTAATATGTTGTCACTGACACCAACACATTTTTGGCATCGTATTACCAAATTGTCAAAAGTACCGAGCTGGTTCGGTAGAATCTGTGTAAAAGCATATTCTTGGTTGCAATAAAAGAGAGAATATTCTTTCTTGGTTGCAATAAAAGATATGCTTTAGTTCTTTTATAAATGGATTGGGATTGGCACATTTTAGTGCTTTTAAAGACATTTTTTTTTGCTTTAAGAGAGAATATTCTTTTACACAGGGTGCTTTTAGTCAGTTTCTTCTGTATTTTTCCAACCCCCCCAAAGATTTAAGTTCTTTCTGTAATTGATACAGTAGAACCTGGCTAAAAGCATCCTGTGCAAAAGATTGTCCTAACTATAAGCATAAAATGTGCCGCTCCGGACTTGAAAATCATGTATAAAAGAACCTGTCTGAAAACATATCCTGCCTAAAAAATTGAGAATATACTTAACCTATTATTTTAAAAAAACAGCTCAGTGCATTGAAAATCGCTACTCGATCGAGGGGCAATTTTTTTTTGTGAATGCATTTTTATTACACTGTCCAAATTTTATGTCCAAAAAATATAATATTGCAGGAGAGATTAGCATCCCATTAAAAAGACGACACCATTGCCTAAACTTGCCGTCATTCAATATTTGGCCCATAAACCCAAGAACCTCAGAATTTCATTAGCGCTATGATTTTTGCTAACAAAAATCAGATCACAGCACGAAACTAGCAGTTGACGGGATTAATTTTTTATACACTCATTGTCATTCACTCTCACGTGACATCAAACATGAAACTGACTACGGAAGAATGGCAGGTAGTTCTAGTTACAGAATGATACTATGCAAGTGAAATCTCCATTCTCAATTTCAGGGTGGATAAATTTCAAAACTGCATGAGTACGTCGTACCCTATATTATATATTTTTAAAAAAATATACTATTTCGGTTGATTGATTTGATTACTGTTTGCAACGAACATAATTTTACACTTACACAGAAATACTTACTGGAAAAACATACAGTATTGATTTCATTACAAATTGGGTAAGTTCCCATTTCATATTTCGATTTTTAGTAAAGACCGTTTCTGTACAGCCCAAGTGAACAATCTCATTCGGTCCCGTATAGAGAGAATATATATAAAATGTATGAGATACATTCTAACTAGGTTAATGAGACAACCCAAGTAGCACTCAATATTTTAGCACAATATTGCAATGTTAACATTTTGCCATAATTGCCAATATATGGATTACAATAAATGGACCTATATTGGAATAGATTTAGGCCTAATATAGGTCTTTGTATGTTATCAATATGTAACTGAACAAACAATGACAAATAAATTGGGCCAATATAGGGCCGCTATGCAAAATTAGAGCGTATAATATTGGTCGAATCAGTATTGCCGCTACATGTATATAGTAAGCTTGGACCACTATAGTTCAATATAGGTTTCATCGGCCAATTTTTGCTAATTAAACTGATATTGCTCCAATATTCGGCCAGTCGAGGTCCAATATTGTGTGTTACTTGAGAAGCAATGGGACCTAATAATACTCCAAAATCAAAGGGATTTTGTTCAGTGGAACTCTATACGGCAAGAGTACATTAATAATAACATTATATGAGCCTATTATGAGATCCCACTCTAATAAAAATTTACTTTAATAAAATTTCAGTATAAAAAACAGATGTTCCATAATCCCATAAGCAATGGGGTCTCATACAATGAGATTTTTCACTAGGGAGCAGCTTCATTTAATTCAATATGCTATATTGATTATTATTCCATTTAATGAAATATTGATGAATCATGGTAAAACTTCATCGCATCCCATACTGTATGGATTCACAAGCTAAATATTTAATATAAAATTGAAAATTCGTATATCATTCATTGCAAAATTCAAGCGAACACACTGCATCTAAATAAGATGACTGACAATGTTGCAAGCTATAAAGCAAGGGCTTGACATGTGATAAATTTAAGACTGTAGATAGCTCGTATTACAATCGGTCACGAATATCTCTAAAATTAAGGAGGTTCGTGTGAAGGGTCCAGTACATATCAATTATAGAATAAAAATAGGATAGCAAGACTAGCCTTCTAGATAATTAGCTAATTACGCTGCTTGTCACCGCAGGTTAAGATTTTAATCTTTTCAAAGCTTCCATTGTTAATATTGAAGGTGAAGACTGATCAGTTTTGAAAATGTTGTTTTGACCACCAAAAGAGCGATGGAAGTTGATAAGAGTTGTCATTTCTTGGATGATGGAAAACACATACTTCGTTCAAGTCCACAGGAATACGTTTCCGTCATTTGCATTAAGCATTTATGTAATTATATAATGTATAATCAACAATTTAAACATGTTTGTGTCTGATCTTTGTTTAATAAATCCTATTTATACGAAGACAGCACTTTGTGGACTTTGTCAGTCCACTGTTTATATTAACTGCCCATCAGATTGGAAACCATTGTGTCAAGTATAAGAAAACAGATGTTTGTGACACCCTATAAAGGTGTTATATAGCTGTCACAAATATATTTTGCACCATGAAGTACTTTTATGTACTAAAAGGGTTTCTGAGCACCTTTAATTTGGCTTTAATTTGGCACAAAAAATGCTCATATAATGTGCTATAATACATTCATTACAAATTACCTTTAAATGTACGGATATCTTCAACCTTCACAGGTTCCTTCAAGCTACATTCACCTTCAAAATTCAAAGGTACATGTGCCTTTAAATGTACCTTCAAAGATGACATTAATGGTATTGTCAACCTTCAAAGGTACATATTCCTTAATTTAAAGGTACTTTCAACCTTCAAAGTAATCATTTTTAAGGTACTTTAAAATACAAAGTAACTTTATTGGATCAAAATATCTATTGGTAGCTTGAAACACCATTAAAAATCCTGAAAAACCCTAAGGTATTTTAGAACACCTATTGTGATGACGTTTTTCTAAGATGTATTGGTCAGGATTCATTTAGTATAGTTACTTTAAACTATCTCCAGTAGATCTAACACCCCAAAATAACTGGAATCAAAATATAGGACCTTATTGCTTATATATCCATGTCTAACAACCAGATTTTCAACAATGAATGTCTCGTCTTCAGATAAAATTAATTATGTATTCAGGATATTAAAACACAATAACAATCTCGTTCTAAAATATTTGTAATAATACTTGTAGTTTAGAACCATAGATGGATCATCCATCTATGGTTTGCTATAGGTAACGCTGAGGCATTTTAGCCCCATAAGCATTTTGTAAAAGCAATAGGGGGCATCCCTCTATTCATTAATCATGACTAATGTACCATTGTATGTCCCTTGTTATTGATTCAAGCGATATCATCCCACCCCCACCCCATCATTAGTGTTTTCAGCGTTGAACGAATAGGATATGATGGATTGGAAAATATATTTAATTTTGTAATGCAAGATATGATTTTAGTTTGAAAAGGTGCATTCAAATGCGGTTAAGTAATTGCTTCTCAACTGGCATTTCATAAGGAAAGATCAAGAATGTAATCAATTACAATAGAGCAAGAACTTGTTTTGCAGATACCATTTGGAGATATATTTTTTATCGTGATATTTTGATTGAAAACTCTACTGCTGATACGATATCGTTACAGGAAAACTAATTATCTTCAATAATAATCCATGATGAAAACATTTATCATCTAATCGTGATTTAGCTACATTTTCCATATTGTAATGTTGTTACTTTTGTTATGTTAACCGCATTACGTTGGATTTGATATACATTAACTTCATGAACAACGTGACTAACAGGGTGATCCGTATAATCGAATTTTTTTAAGGTGAATTTACGGTATAAAAATTGTACAATATGCATTGAATTGCTTTACTATGTTCACCTAGATCTAATGAACAGATAGTCTCTGGAATGTAATTTACTTTGAAAAGCTTAACAAATTCAACATATAAATATTACATTTGCTTTCTTGTAGCTAGTTATTTGGTAATATAAATGTCAAGCCATGTCACACTCATTCAGCCCTATACATGTATCTTTAGAAATTGGGAATTCCCCTTTTATCACCATTGCATTTCTTACCTAAAATTTTCATTAATGATTAAAGGTAAGAATATTAAAATTTAAATAAGATTATGGTACATGATGGCAGATTCTATATGTAGTATACCAAAATTCATTAACGTAAGTTATTTTTAAATATATTGTAATAAGCATGAATATATATACATATACATGTAGCATTCCTTATATTTTCATAAGTGTATTTCATTGCTTGGGGAAAGTTGCCAAAAAAAAAAAAAAAAAAAAAAAACCTTGAAAATTTAGGGAAATTAGCAATTTCATTTATGGGAGAAACCTTGCTTTAGGCCTATATTTTATTATAATTTAACCATGACGGATTAATTGCAACGAGAATGAAATTTTTAAGTTGTACAAAGAATTAGTATTAAAAATGATTCAGAATTGTATATTGCTCCTGAATTTATATTTCATTTTTTGCATATCCTTTGCACTAAAAACTTAAAAACTTAAACTTAAAACTGTAAACTAATTTCATATGAATTATTCGATTGATACATCAAAGACTAGTTTCAAACCTATTAAATGCAGTATCGCTTTAGTAACTTTAGTAACATAAAAAAACAAGTCAGAATGATACAATACAATGTGCAGAGTTAAAATTTCCTCTGAACCTTAAATGTTAAAGAATGTCTTCAAAATGTAATATAATAAAACCATAAAACGTGAATCTACGAAATTTGTTGCCATCTATAAAACGAATCATAACCTAAAGATGCAAAAATGAAATCTGGCTGGTACAAGAATCCAGAATTTCAGAAATGAAACTTTAGCCGAAAAAATTCATTTTTGCATCTTCTTCCATAAAATGTTTTGCAAAGTATAAGTTATAGATGCATGCACATTTCTAACAAGATGCCAGATAAAAACCAAAGTGTTGATGCAGTCAATTACCTGTTAAGAGGGATTCCTAACGCGATTTCATCTGCATTGTGCGCACACCTGATATGATTAAAAGTAGAGGTGAGTTGCATGCTGGTGTCTTTTTCTAAGGCTTATTTCCAGTTGAACGTCCTTAGATCTTAGGTGGTCCACATTCTGGCCTTGTTCCCTCGTCTGTTTACGGAATGCTGTAGCTTGCCTCGTACATTTTTTCGTTTTTCCTTACGGACATCTCCTAGCACTCGACCTACCGACCTCTCCTCACCCTCAACAATGCAGCCTGTCAAACAGGTACACTACCTGTACATTGAGAGTGCATGGATATATCCACCCTCTGAGTGCACCCTCAACCTTGCTTGTTCGACACACAAAAACACTGGTGGGAGAGTCACGACACCAAGCTCGTAAATACAACTTCTTCGCCTTCTGAAAAACAATTCACTTCTGGAAAGTCTCCACTTTGTTTTAATACTTTTCGTTGGCCAGCATCAACACTTCCTTAGTATTGTTGTAGGTGACATTATCTGCATGCAACAACCTCTTTGAGGTCCAGCACATTGCTTTTCTGGAAAATTGCACGCGAATTGGGTTCGGTGGATAATCCGGATGGTGTTCCCAGTTGTGCCTCCTGCATACTTTGGGGCTTTTCTGTGCATCAGGTTGAAAAGTAGTGTAAAACTGGCGCGTGCCCACCCTTGTTTATGACGTAGGTGGAGCCGAGTTCTGGTTTTGGATTGGTTAGACCAGTTCAATAAAATGCTATTGATTTTTTGGGCCCACCATCCTCTTTTCCTCTTGCCCTTCAAACTGGTCCATGCAAACATACTCTTGTCAGTTGGTTACCTGTGCTTGTAAAATAGCCTCATTATTCCTGAGCAATCGATTACTGTAGGCCTATCTGTGGGTATTTTATTGCCCAATAAATGAATGGAGAACTAATTACATGCGAGCACATTGTCCATGTGAAGCTAAATAAAATTGTTAAAAAAGACATATGTTATTGCCCTAATTATTTAACGTGAATTTGTATAAATTCGTAATTTATTCTTAAAATGCATTACGTTTCTTCTATCGTCGTTCTAAAGAATAATTTCAAATATATAGTAATATCATGTTTGATTAAGCATTTCCCATGAATAGCCTAGCTAAGGCCCTATTACCAGGGAACTGTGTTCTATTTTATATACATGTATAGGAAGCACATTATATAGGTTACTTATACAGGCATATTTCCCAGTGAAGCAAAAACGTATATAGTGTAAAAATATATTATTAACCAAAAACGAAATTTTAGTGATTCATGATATCATTATTCAACATATATTTACATAATTTTGTAATTTATTTTTAAACTGCATTAATAAACTATGATTTAACTTAATTGTTTCTATCGTCTATCTTCGCTAAAATTATCTTTCGTATATAGCAGAAAATAAACTTTTAAAAAAGAAATAAACGAAGCCTTATTATTAAAAGAAAATGTTATTGTCATATTCATCGTGTTTTGTATTTATTCAAAATGTATTCTTTAAATGCATTAAAAACTCTTATTTCTTGGAATAATATAAAAATATCCTAACAAAAAGGTTCCATTACCAAGAATGCATTGTAAGAAGTATAAATGCATTTTATATAAATAATTCATCTTTAAATTTCATTTAAGATAAATGAACCTTCAGTTAAACACTCTCACTATAATGCATTCTCATAGCACACGAGCATGCAGGAATTTATAAGTACAGTAAAGATTGTGAAGATGTTAGATGAATTTGCACCCTTCATCCCACAGTATTAAAAGAAGCACGATTCTCTATGCATCATTAATTATTTTGATAGTTGTCCACTGGACCAACTCTTCAGGTGTCCAAAAAACAGTGTCATTCATTTGTAAACGTCGAAAGTTTGTCCATTACGAAGGACGTTTTCTTGAGTTCTCCCTCAGACTCCCTCTTAAGTTATTAATGAGAAATTGCAGTAACATTCGACCCTAAAAACTGATCGTTTCATATTCGTTTTTTTTTTCCCATTACATTTTACATGCATGACCATTTGCTCGTGCGGTCGGGGGTCAACTTACCTAGTGAAAAAAACAAAACAAAAAAACATACCTGTTATGTGCATATGCCAGTCAATGTCAGACCCACTGGATCCAAAAATTGTAGACAAGCAAACTTGTTTGACAAAAGTTGAGGGCGGTGCTAATGCAGATTTCCAAAACTGATGTATGTTCAGGAACACTTATGTGGTTATGTTTTATAGGCCGACTGCATGCTTTTAAATTGCAATGTATAGATATAGTCCACGACAAAAAAGGTTTTTGAACCACGCATTAAAAAAAATAAGAATTAAGGTCTTTGACAACTTGCCTCCGCATTATCCAACTCTGTTTTGGACAAAATACATGTACAAGGAAGTTGAAGAAATACTGTAGCATAATATGCATCTCATGATAGTTTACATACTTACCTTTTTATACCTGGAAAATATTTAAAGGTATGCTATAGGTGAAAGTATAAAAAATGTTCATAGTAATAAAAATATGAATATCAGTCTGAGGGCGCAAGTACATTGTATATGCATTGTTAAATCCAGCCTTCAATTGACGATTAAAATATGCTTTCTTGTTTTAATTAAAATTGATTTAAAAATTCAAAGTTATAAAATGTATAACACAATGAGCTATTAACGCAAGAGTTGAAAAGGGTTTGCCTAATGTCTGTACTCCAAAACCTGCGAATAGCGAGCTATTCACAGGTTCATTAAATCTAAAATAAAGTTGTGCTATTTCCAGGTTCAACTAAAGTGATGACCATAGACACCGTTATCGCTACTTCCAGGGTCATCGCTATATAGAGGTTCGCTATTTACTTGTTTTGGTGTAGCACACACACAGTAGCAGTAAAATTTAAAAAATAATTCCTGATAAAAATACATGTATATACCTTCATATTCGTATTTTAGCATGTTCATATTTATTTTCTTTCACCCACTTTAAAGTAATTTGATACAAATACATGTATTCAGTTCTTTGAATTTTATCGGAATTTTGTAAAATAATTATCCTCGAATAAACTCTATCAAGCTGTACATGTACTTGAATTTTATCCGTTTTTTATACATCACCCATACTTATCTAGTGGTAAGTGGTAATTAATTGCATTATCAGAAACAAGATTTTTATCATATATTTAATGTCGGTTATCAATGTTATCAAACAATCTTCCAAATCAAAAAAAAAAAAAAAAAACAATTGTCTTGGTTTGTATAGAAGTCAGCAGTGGAATAATTTTCAAAAACTATAAAAATTCAAAGTATATTTAATTGTTAATAAAATTTAGAAATTTCATCATTTAATCGTGTTTTATGTGGTCGTAGCAAATCCAAGCAGCCACAATAGCATTAATGCATTAATGTGGCCTCATTGCCACCAACAGTGAATTAATGCAATACATTATTTTACAATATGTGCATGAATTTGTTTGTTTTGTTTAGCTATCTACTGAACTTGACGTGTTTGCATCCAATTTTCTAGCTTAATTGCAATTTAATGGGCCACCAGGGAGCTTTTGTAAAAGGAACCTAACAATGCAAGTGCACTTTTTGAGAATATCGAATGAGCGCGCCTTTTGCTGGGTTTTCATTAAAAGCCTTTTTATTAATAAATGCAAAATGCATGTTAATAGCCAACAATGAATTATGGTAAGCCAAATACATGTACAAGGATGAAAATAATGAAAACAAAATGGGCGAGTTGGACAATTTGGAAATTCTATTAGGGAATTTTCCATAATGCAGGAAATTTGTCGATACATTCGTCACTACAAGTAGCCTACAGAAACCAATGCTGTCTTTATCAATAGGCTCCTTCACACGAGCGCTGTTAAGCACAAGCCGGCAACACTTCCGCGTGCGCATGCGCTGTTCATGCGCGCATCTAATTACGCGGGAAAAGCGTTCGCGTGAAGGAGCCTAATGCCCCAGCCACAATAGTGCGTCGCTTTTACGCGGGTCATGGCCCATCCACGCCCAGTGACGTGACGCGCGCGGTGTGCCACAATGGAGCAACACAACGCTCCATACAAAGGCGCGTAATTGAAGCGCCTTTGTGAATTTCCTCCCATG